>NDFZ01004875.1:115571-156788 GCA_002192655.3 Mamestra configurata
CACACGATGGACTAGCGAACCCTAACTGCGCTGTCGTCTTCCTGCTGCTGTATTACTTCGGACTTGCTGCGTCAGTTTGGTAAGTTCATTTTATATTTCCATGCTAAACAAGGTCTATAAATTACAGATTGCTACTTAAAGCTGCGTTGCAGCATCCACCTACTTTCATCAATATTCCCTAGGTGCCTATAACTACACCCACACGGCTGATATTAGCCGTACGTTAGAACATTAACACCCATGTTTGTGGAACTACAATCATCACAAAGTTAGCTAACAGCTCGTTAACTGCTTGACTGAAATTTATTATCCACAGTCAACCAACTATTGGTTCAAAAAGCCGGTGTAATTAAGTTTACACCCTCATACTAAAAATAATTAGCTGACTCCTACGTCAATATAGTGTACAGGCGGTTTGGCAGACCTTAATTGGGACTCCAATATAAAATAAGCAAAAAAATTGCAGTCGGTACCTGTGCAAAGCAAACAAAACAAGCAATTCGATCAGCAAAAAAATTGGCAACAATTGACGCCTCTCAGCGGGATGGACAATGGATTTCTTGTATTCCGATTTGGGTACCTGTCCTTATTGTATAGACCCGTCCCAGAGACGTTTGTCCACAATCAATTATGTTTTGTCACTTGTCGTGTTATAATGTCCTTTAATGTGTCGCTTTGGCTTTGAACAAGCTCAATACAACGCCAAGGTTTCCTCAGGTACAAAAGCACATAGATCGACTTTCGTCTTTTGTTAAACTAGAAATGCAAAGACCTCAAACTCTTCCACAGTTCGCGCTTTGTCATACAAAATCAAAACTTATGTCATTGTTTGTAGCCGGAGCCGGGAAGCTTACACAAAGCTATTTCAACTTGAATGGACTTAACAGAGTTCAAGCTCCTTTACTAGATGGAAAACTTATTGTTTTCTTAGTAATAAGTCATGCTTTCAAACGGTTAGACACAAATGGAACTAGCTCTTTGTCTAGTTCGCTGCCGTTACGAAATCACTTTAAAATCTTGAACAAGACAAACACTTGGCAATACTTCGCTGGAATGTTAACTGTAGCTTCTGTAATATCCGGACTTACGGAAATAGCTTCTGAATTCCTCGACAAATGTTGATAATCCGCAATTCCATAAGCTGTTAGTCTGGATGCCGATTCCAACATAGTAAGGAAGTAGGTACTTCTAGGTCTTGGATACTAGGTATCCTTCCTTATCCTTCCTTACATTAATTAACACCGAATAATCGAAATCCTAAACTTTCTAAAGCCACCTTTAGACCGGGACACGACAATTCCATTTTTCAATTTCACATAACAGTGAGAAGATAAATCACCACCATTTCGGTGTAAGACTATTTCCTTAGAAAACGATGGAGGAACATCGAGGTTATAAACTATAACGAATTGGGAAATAAAATAAACGAGGACTAATAAATCACGGGGAGGCGAGGAGAGCGCTGCGCCCGCGTCGGCCGGAGCGACGAAACACGGGTCGAGTACGTGCGCCCTAGCCCCGCAAGTTTAACGCACCTTATACTGTACACAGTTCAAAGAAGGACAGACATCAAACTCGGAAAGGCTGCGTAACATTACATAAGCTCAAATGAAACCGGAATTTAAATTAGGACGAAGTTATACTTTTATGTCACAGGGCCCAGTCCATAATGAGACAATTAGTTCTAAGAATATCTTGCCCATTCATTTTGTCGTATAAAGTGACATTTTTACTGCATAGGAAATGAGTTATGGTCGTCTTCCACAAAAAATAATAAGACGCAGCTGTAAAACTTCACGTGGTTGTAACAAAATACATTTAGTTGACGAGGACACAGAAAAACTAACCCTGTACACTTGTACAGTCTGCAAAGCAAAAAACCTGTTGATTTTCAAATATAAATCTTATTCGTGGAACAATAAGATACAATGTGGCGGTAATAAAAAGCTTTTAAATCTGAAGCGACATGGAGGTGCAGTAAAAACTCGCCGTCTTGCATTTCTACATAAATATTGGTTTAACTACCCATACTGCAGTTGCGATCCAATGATTGGTATCTGAGAAATATTGGCGATCGACTTCTTGCGGCGAACATTAAACATAATGTGCTGCTAGCTTTTTGTAAAAGCTATCATCCGTAGACCATGAGGTATTTGTATCAGTTACTGTAAAAAATGGTGGAGCCTTAAACAGTACTTACACAGCAAAAACTGACCAACTATAAAGTTTGAAACTGATAGGTTTGCAAGAGAAAAATTTGCTCCTGTCCAGATTTACAAATTAAAAAAGAAATGCTAGCCGACGAAAATATTCCAGCCGTTCCAGAAATGCGTTTTGTTCTTGCTTGCGAAACCAATGCGCTAATGAAGACATTTTTCGAAATCATAACACGTTTAAGAAAGTAAAACCTGATTCTTTGAATAGTTTACTAATTGCGTTAATAAACACTAGTTGTTTTATCCTTTTCATGGCGAAATTACATTTATGTTACAATTGTAAGCGGTAAAAATGTCATCTTTAGCCATCGTAGCTATATGTAGTTTGAACCTTATAAATAACTTTTAATTATTGTAGCCTCACATCATATTGGCTGACATTATAGACAAATGGGGAAATTAAAGTAAATTATTATGGATACCGTTTTTATCCTACTGTAAGTTTGTTATGTTTACCAATTAGGTAGATACTCGCGTGCTTCAGTAGATGTTTAAGTGTTTAATCTTTTATACCAACGGTTTCGTTTTAATTGAGAGAGCCTGACATTATGAAGAGCTGACATTCAAGTACCATTGGCCATGTGTACTTTGATTCCTGTAAGGGTTCCAAGTATTTCTACAATGGGGTAGGTTAGGTACCTACCCCATTGTAGAAATACGTTGGATAAAATATTAATGTTTGTTAAGGTTGAGTACGTTTAGTAGTTAAGTCAATTACAGTTTTAATAGCTATTGCATTAAAAAAAAACTAAGTATAAATATATGTTTCCTGTGCTAAAGGATCCGTGGCTAAAACACATAATTTTCTTATTCTCACAGGAGCTTTAGTTTTGAAAGCTCCCATTTGTAAGTTCGATGACGCATTAGTTTTTTAACTGGAGTTTTACTTTTAGTTGGATTTTACATTTTTGCATAAAGACCGGCAGATGGAACGACAGCTGACTTCACCAAAGCTTTCCTGGCGAGATTTAGAAATGCAGAAATAACTTGTGTTTTCTATGAAAAAAGGTGTTGCGACACAAGAATGAGCGTTAACATGTAAGATCCAACATAATTTACCTTAGAACTGTCTAGTGGCTGAAGACGTTCAGAAGTCCAAGTAATTATTATTCTACTAAACCGTTACTGATACCAAAGACGACATTAAGTAAGGAGTCTATTCATCACTACAATGAGAACTTGCAATGAATCTGCTATTTAAAGTTTTTATCTCTTTAATGTGCAAATTCGCGACTTGTTTAAGGTTATTAAACCTATAATCACTCACTTTGCGAACGTTAACGTTCCGGCGAGGTTGATGCCGTGTTATTTTGTCAAGAAGAATCACTCATGAAATAAAATGTGGCTTGGCATTTCAGAAGCCTTGGAATACGTATTCTGAAAGTTCATCTTGCGCTTCTGTCTAAGTCAGTGGTTCCCAATCTGACCAAGAACCACTTTGATTTCTTTGTTGCTAGCAGGTACCAGGAATCAAGAAAAATACTATGTTATACTAAAAATAAACTCATCATATAGATATTCAAAACTTGTAGTATAACTATGCTTTGAAATCAAAATTAAAAAGTGTTGTCATAGAAGATACATTTCTAAAGAAACTTAGAATCAGTTTGCATCAATGACATTTTTTAGGTGAAAAGAGTGAAATTTCAAACCTTTCGCGGACCTTATTTTGGCTCTTGCGGACCACATGTTTGGAATCACTGGTCTAAGTAGACAGCGAAAGAAAAACTCACCGAATGTTTGTGTATCGTCACACTAACGGCCGGTCTTAATAACGTACCTATCTACCTTTGACCAACTGTCAAATTAGCTACCAACATAAGCCTTTCAAACTTGACGTTTCAGCTACTGGTGGTTCATTTAAAACGCAAACAGCTTCCCGCCTTTTAACAAGCTTTTTGAAGAGTGTTGATGGACCTGACTTGACTTGGCTTCTGATCAGTTTTAGATAGATCTAGTCAGATCTTAGCTAGCTTCATTTCATACAGATTGATCCATGCAAAACGTGTACCTAATCTAATTTTGTTTGATAGATTTAACCAGATTACCCAATCGACATCAATACCAAAGCTCAAGCTAATGCATCTATGTAAATTTCTTAGTTTACCATTAGACCAATCATCACCTACGCCAAATCTAAAGGCATTAGTGTATCGTCGATTCCAATTTCGTCACGCCACCGCTATCAACATAGAACATACACACACGCAGCTAATATTAAGGAGGACACACGCCCAAAACAGCAGTAAATCTCAGTTTATAGCGGACATTATTAATTTCTTAGAAAGCCACATTTTCGTTACAAAACAGACTCGTTATGATAATTTCCCGTTGATTTATATGACGTCGGTGTTCTTTGACTGTGTGGATGTGGATGTTAATCCTGGACATATTTTGTGGGGAAAAAAATGATAGTCCTCTCACTTATATTTTAAACGAGAGAGTGTATGTTTGGATTTTTGGAGTGTTTGTTTATTAAAAATGCTTCGACAACGAGGCAACGGTTATTCTGAACTAGTAGATACTTAGGAAACTTCTTCCCTATCAATCATTTGAGCTTTCACGCAAGCGAAGCCTAGCAAAAGCTACTACATAATTAATGAAACAGAAATAACTTTACTGCTTCCATTTCAGTGTTTAAGTGCGTAGATTATTATATCTCAGATAAGATCAGAAGATATTGGAAGTCGTAAATAACATCATTCATTATCGAGGATTTCACGCAATCGATCACCTTGCTAATATAATCCGCGTCTCCATTCACACCGACGTTATTGGTTATCAACTTATCATAGTTTTATTACAGTCATGAATACTGATCTTGGTCAAGATATTGAATGAAAACTGTAATTGGAAAAATATTGGATGATTTGTTTATTTGGATTCCTAAAAATCTACAAAACAAAAGTTTTGAAGAATTTGTAAGATTTAAGTCACACTGATGCTTCTCCTAGTTTCAAAAGGTTGGCTTTTAATATTAAACCATACTATATGAGTTAAGAAGCCATGGAGTACCCTACCGAGTACGGTCTCAATGACCTAGTATCGGCAAGCGCCCTAGGGCCCTACTAACAATCGAACCGAGTCGACGACTGTTCACCGTTCAGTAACAATGTGCGTAACCATCGCAGTGCCAGTTATAGCATCAATTACGAGCAGTTATCGCGTTTTATTGACACATCAAAGAGGCCGGTTTAATTGTTTGCAGCGTACGTTGGGCGAGGCCCAAAGGCTCCATGCTCCCAGCCTAAACTAGCCCTATTAACATAATAACAGATCGCTCAGCACGGAACTAGTTAGTCTAGCGGCTCCGGCGCATATTGTGGTCGCAGTGTAATGAGAAACGTCAAATTGGTTTTGTATTCATGCGCCGGAGCAGTGAGCTTGCTGTGGACGCGCTCCGTTATCATTTGTTCGAGTCCAGTCAATATTTGAGCGAGCTTCTGCCTTAACAGTTATTGGATTTTCAATTTCCGGAGCGATTTTACTCTTTGCACTCTTAAAGCTTATTTACTTTCGAAACCAATTTGCAATTTTTCTTCTCAAGTAAAATCCAATTCACTACAGAGCTCTAAAGTACCTAACCTTTTGTCTACATAAATTAAATAAATGCTAATTTAACAAAACTAACTTAAAATTAACTTAAAGTAATATTCATGTAAGCGCTTGCTTTGTAGACATGCCTTTAAACATAAAAGCTTTTGTGTAAAGAATTCAAAGTGCTAGTTTTCTTTGCTTGGAATAACAGTAATTTTATTTTCATTTAGACGAAATACCACGGATATGGCTATAAACATAATATGCATTCCATCTGTTGTTTCATAACGCAGTTGATATTAGGTTTTCTCCGACAGTGCGCTTTCGTCGCATTGTGTTCTTGTAATTTGCAATCTCTTATTATGTACTGGGACCCCATAATAGGTAATGTCTATTGCGGACTAGAAAGCCACGATGCTTACATGTTATTAACTTATTACTAGCGTTCGATAGTTTTTAATAAGTAGCACAGTTTCCGCAATTTAGTAAAAGCATAAAACTCATAAGCCGTTGCAGGTACGGTGCTTATAAATAATTGTTGGAGCTGTAATTTCCTCTAGTTACCGTCCGTTGCTGGTCAATACGAAGGTGTATAATCTGGGGTCGGTTCATAATTCCTTGTTTATTTAAAATTTCCGTGCAGCGTCGATGTAATCTCGACACGACAGCGCCCCGCCTCGCGCCGCCATTCTCGTTAATAGGGCTGCCACTCGTTATTACATTTTATTATCGATCAATAACCCAGCTGTGATTGTTGTTAGAGATAACATTGACAACCGACAGCGCGGCTAAGCTACAACTTATTGTAAATATTATTACAGGCCATATTTTCGTTTTGACGTTGCTGCACCACAATTTTCGTGGCCGTAAGTTGTCTTTGTAGTAGACATCATTACTACCATACACCAAAGCTCGGCATTTTTTGTAAAATTAACAAAACCAACATTGAAAATATCGATAAAACTCCTGCTGAAAACGGTGTGGTGCAACACTATGGAGGAAGATTCGATTCCACTGCGCGCCCGCACCGTAATTGGGATGCTAATCAGATGCTGAGCTGTCGCCATCCTGCTTCATCCCACAGTAGGAGGCGCTGCCGTCCCGCTCTCGTGCCAGAAAGGAGTGCGTCGTAGGCGGCGGGGTCTTCAATCATCTGGCAATAAGCGAGAGAGACGCGCTTCCCTCGGGCTTCGGCCCGCCTGATATGTAATCACCGTAGTTTGCGCTGGCAGAATAATTTTCATTTTTAACAACTTCCCAACCCGGCAGAACTGCGTTATGGAATGACGAGATGGATCCGATAGTTGTTTTTGTTTTTAAAGTAACAATTTGCTGTAATTTTCATCATGTAGTTAAAAAATTAATATGCAATATTGTAACGAGCTATATAATAAGTAGAGCCGCTTATGGCAGCCAATAAAATCATTTCGAGAATCACTGTTGTAAAAAACGCATTTTTGAGAAGTCACTTGTCTTTTTATAGGCCGGCTATAAATTCTATTATGGGCTCTTTGATCGTTCCGATGCAAAATCGTTTAGTATGTAGTGGAGGAGGGACTCGTCATGATTCCATTTTTTTGGTGATTTGATTTGAGCTAGAAAAACAATGCACGTGCGGTGAGATGGGTCGTCGAGCCACAAAGCGGTGTTTACCCTGGCCGGATTACAAAGGAGCCGAGGAGCGAGGATTCTGCATATCTGGCTCTCTGATCGGCGCGGGCGCAGCGCAGCCGAGATCGTATCGAGCGATCCTCATTATTGGAACACGCTTTGTTGGGTACAAATAGTATACACAGAATTGTGTGAGGAGTTATGTAGGTAGGTAGTAAAAAAAGTAACAAGAAATTTTGTTACGTAGGCCCGTAGTCCAATTTCTTTTGAAGCATAATTTCTGTTACTCCAATTATCAAGTTTATTGCATCATGCATCGATAATCTCATGTTTATTGTATGAGATATGATAGCGTTAAGAAACTGCTGGTTGAAACATTGTAGCATTGTTGATACGCCGCATGGAAGAGCTTCGCTAGTTGCATCGCAAGCTATGTTTTTTCAAGAGAGAATATTCTCGAGTCATATACAAATATAAACGCTAATCCAGCTATCCAGCAACATAATTTTCTGCCTATCTCTCAAAGCCCGACGAGATCAAGAAAATTATTGTAGAAATATTTTATCTCGAAGTTATGTCATCATAAGAAATGCTGCTTGCGTCCCAAAGCGAAGTTATTTTACAAGAAACATTGTGTTATCTATCTTGGTTGGTGCACCAAGCGGGCTTGTTAGCTGCGATTCACGGCTTAGATACAAGAACTGGTCCCGGGCTCGCCTGCCACGATCATATCGCCGCCCATTGTTCCCCGTCACTACGTTACGATCATGAATGACTGTCACTTTCTATTTTTACTTCAGATTTTGTGGGTGTCTGTAAGTATTTTTACAGCAGCTATTTCAGAGTTTCATGAAAGCTTTAAGACGTTTTTTGTAGACAATCTGGCACAGTTTAGAGTAGTGTTCAACTGTTCATTCATTCAACGGTGGCATTCATTTCAATAATATGTTTGATGTTTTAGACATTATACAGGTAGAATGATCGTTCGAAATGTGTGTCACACATTTATCTTTCCGCGCTTAACGACTAGCGTTTCATGTGAGTATTTTGAAAGACGTCGGATCAGGTTTCTGTCTTTTCCGACCACATTTCCGACCCTTCCTATGTTCCCCTGTCAGTTAGAAGGTTGTTCCTCCATGTCGAGTTGTGTTGTGGGTGGCCCATCATTCTGAAACCCACTTCGTTTGTTGGTTTTCGATGATGGATAGCCATGTAATTATAGCCGATTATCTGTCTACCCGTCCGCCTCGGGGAAACTGGGTAGTCTGGTGGAATTTTAAAATTGCTGTTAATGCGTATAGTCAGTTATGGTAATAAGCTTATTATCGATAGCTGTTCTTCTGGTCTCCGTACTGGTTTATAGAAGTTTATTGATGAATAATTTAATGTGGACTTGCAATTGAATTTACCATACTTGTTAAGTTTCTTTCTGACCAGGGCTTAACGTCTAGGCTCTTTTCTTTTCTCATGCCGACAATTATATCATTTGCCTTTTCAACAAGTCCCACTGTCTTCGTGATTGCATCATCCCATAACAGACTGCATTTCAGTTCAAGACCTTCCCAGCGCGAACTTAGTGCTGCCTCATCTTGTAACTATCGATTTCATACAAGTTATTTTGCATCTGCATGCATGTGTTGTATGGTTGACATCAGTAACTTCTCTCGGGAACGTTCCCCGGTGGTCGCTGAGACACAGCTCTTAGTGTGAAACTGTGAACACAGCACTGCATTCTACGCGGTCAGCGGAAACTGATGACCGTGTCATGTGACCACCGCTGCACCGTTCGAAACAATGTTATCGGACTACAGATAATCGTGCACTTGTGAGCTTGGATGTGTGACATCATCTCGTTTATAAAGTTGTATTCTTCTCTCAATTATTCTTCTCAACTAGAATAGTTTTATCAATCACTACCATAGCCATTTCATAGTTTTCCTTCAAGCCTGATCTACAAAATACACAGGTTCCAAATTCAAAACTCGTGGTTACCACAACGGATGCGTGTGCGTCATTTAGCGCCTCCTCTTCTAAACGAGCTTGCACCCGCGATGTCTTGTACAAGTTCTGTGCATCTTAAAAGCTTTCACGGTTCATTTTGACACCACAAACACAACCAAACACTGCGCTGTTAATTAAGAGTACTTTTGTCTAAGTTTCGTTTCGAAATCATCAAAGATTCCGTTACTCCTAGTTTCTATTAACTCAACGATTTGACAAAGACCACCATAAAACGAATGTGTCCCTCAAGTCCTTTTCTTTTAACTGCGTCTGATGTCTCGTTAACTGATTTATATTCTAACTTACAAGGTTAAGTTTGTTCTCAGAAAATGCAAAGATTTCTTTGTGTGCAAGTTCGTTCTTTTTTCCGAATACGAAAACGTGAAATGTTACGACGCTCGCCCAAATAAATGGTCGGGGAACCATTGTGTGGGTTTCGGGGAGCAGGTAGACTTTTTTGCCGACCGTAGGACCGTACTGGCGGGGAAAAAAACGCGTAATTTATTGGAGCCGGCTGTTTTTGAACAGTAGTTGTGTGTGCCGGTGCCGGGGACAGTTATTGTAAAAAGTCGCCTGAAAACATCCTTTCTTTTCGAATTTGGTAAGACATGTTAAGGTGGTGGTGGTTTGCCATGTTGCGAGGGAAACAATAGGTTCAGGACTTAAGTAACTAGTCACCAGGGATCGACAAACCTCACACAAGAATTACATTTGAAGAACAAAGTTTCCCCAACATACCCACACGATTCGGAGCTATAAAAGCTCGCACACCGCCCACAAGTAACAAGTTAAACTGCCGTTGCAAAGCAATGTTTCCACTAACCCGCCTCACGGCTAGGAAGCCATTAAACAAATTGTCGTTACAAGTAAATCATAATTTCTAAAATAGCAAAGGAAGTTGAGCTGAAGCTTCCGTTTAATAACAAACGAGGATCGCGTCCTAAACAAACACAGATTTCCATTAATGTCCGACGGACGGACAGGCTTAGCCGTATATATTTATTGATTTATTGATCGTAAGGAGAAATCCCGCCGGCCGTAATTTAAACGGGCGTCCAAAATGCCCGCCATGTTTTGGTGCCGGACAGGGCAATGTTTGGACATGTTTATGATAAAATAAAAATACCCGCTGTATTTACGTGTGCGTGCGTGCCATATCTATGTTTGTGCTATATTTTGATTCGATCTATCAGTTCGTGGTGTGAAATATTTGTTTAGTAGAGTATTGTTTGGGTATGGAATGGAGTTAAAATAAATATGTCAGTCAATCATCAAAATTAGGCGCCCTATTACAGACGAAATAAATATAGAATGTGTAAGAAATATTGAGTTTACTGTAATTGTTTATTTTGGCCTACTTTTTGACTAAGTAGATTTATTAGCTCATGAAATATCTTCTGCATAATGCCCATTGTGCTACATACTGCTGCGTCACGCAACTAAAATTATAGTGAATATGTGAAAACAATCATGTTTCAACGAACCGTGATTCTTTTCACACAGTTGTTTTTGGTACCTAGTTATACACAAAAGAAAAAACAAAATTCAAAAGTCATATATAAAAAGTTCAATCTTAGCTTCTCCGCTCCTCTCCATGCCCTGTTCCAAGTGGCCCGCTAAGCAGATGCATCTACTCAGGGATACCTGCGTCCACCCGCTATCTCTCCTTTGACTGCCATCGCCGTTCCTTTCACACCGTAAAGCTGTCCATATGGGGGAATGAGATAACTATAACAGCGCTACAAATTACATTATTACTGTAAGAATTACGATTATGTAAGTAGACTTTTGGGAGTGTTGGGTAAAAGCTCTTTCCAATGTTGATTGATTTTGTAAAATAGGGAATTAAATGAAAAAAATATCACAAAATTAATTGAGACAAATTGGCTAACGCGCGTTATCTAGCCGTGATTGGTTGAATAAGTTTTCAACAGCTAATCGTAGCCCTAGCGCACATGCTAATAATTTGTGATGGCTCCATAATATTTTTCCAGAAACCGGGGCTAGCCTTAGTAGTATGAAAGGTAACTAGGTTTTACCGTCTAGTCCTAGTATTCAAGATTCAAAGATTCAAATTATTTATTTGTGAACATGGGGTATGGTTTTGGTGTGTGTGTGTGTATTAGAATATTGTATGCAGAAAAATGTGAAGAAAAGAAATAAAAAAAACAGAAAACTAGTGTTTATAGCACACACAGATACACACAATGTAGGTACAAATAAAAGAAAACTTAATTTTAAAACAATAACGACTGCGCCAAATAGGTCCAGTTCAGCACAATGCCAGACAACTATAGGAGTTGCCTGACGCGGGTTCTCAACTGAACCTTACGTTGAAGTGTCTGCTGTTTCGTGGACAACTACGAAACAGCTTTGCTGAGTTTAAAATTTTAATTAAAATTAACGTTTCTGCTAACTGTTTTCGCGCCTTTCCTTTTACAGTTACAAATTAAGCGAAAGAAGAAACATTTAATTGTTTATTTTGGTTCCTGTTTAATACAACTGCGCATTTCAGACAAGCTTTAAGTAACAGAATCGTTTTCAGAAATAAATAAAATTGTTTGAGCAACTCCATCAAGGAAGAAACCTTTGAAGCAACTCTTGCCCAATCGAGTCGTAAGCGTAGCAGCATGAAATATTCTCCCTGAAAGTATTGTGACAGCGCCCACACTGACTGCTTCAAGAACTGATTGGACAGACTAGATATCTCCAACCTATTTGAAACACAAGTATCAGCTGAGAGCTGCTAGTGTCCTGACCATTTGGTCAGGACACTAGCAGCTAGGAAGATGATGATTTCATCATCTTCCCTTATCCCATGTTACTTGAGGTCGGCCCAACACGTTTTCTTTCTGTCCTATCACCCGTCATGCTATCACTGACTCTCTTATCTTTCATTTCACTACACACAGAATCCAAATCTATCCATCCTTTCTCTGGCCTCCCTCTTCCTCTTCATCCATCCATATTATGTGTCTTACCAAATAAGCTAGTAAAAATTTAAATTTCAAATCTCCCGATCTCATAAGCATGTAGTTTAGTTACCCACGTATCCTCGATCGCTGCGCATACGCAGCATCACGCATCTAACAAAGGACAACATAACCAGTTTATTTACATCGCAACTATAAGAAAAGGCTCGATTGTATGTAAAACAAGCGTTGTAAACGGGCCATAAACTTTATATAACGAGCTTGCGCGCTCCCCGCACCCCGAACCGCGCACCGATTTATACAGATGCCCAAATCGAATGATGCTTATCTTGATTCTTAATTTTACACTTAAATATCGACACGTTTTACTTACACGGGATTAGCCTTTTTGGGATATGGCATTTAATATTACAAATCGGAATACCGTTTTGGATTTTTAAATTTAATTTGTGAGTCGTGCGTATTAAGCCACAGTAGTCGAGGTTGGCAACACTGCTTTGGTAGACGAACAATAACGTTCGCACGAAACAGGTAGCATGTTGCATGCAAAATCTTACTACCGACTACCACGTCAAATCAATCGGATTGGTATTAATTTATTACGCAATGATTCACACCTCTTCTGATACTAAATGTGAAAATCCCACAGGCAGTTTTTCAGTCTGTAGGATTTTCTCCTATAGATTCAATTCACATTTAAAGCTACGAATCAGGTAAATCTCTTCTATATGATTTGCCCCTATTATTACATGCAGTATACCGACCTACTTGAATTCCGATTTCGAGATAATTATCGATTTTGGAATAACAAACACTTTGTCATACATGACAAAGTTCAAATTCCATTGTCCTTTAATTGTCACTTAAAAATCAACATAATGTTATATTCGATACTTGAGTCGGTGGCGGTGAGTTGAAATATCTTGAATTATGAATTCAACTATACTGCATTGCATGTAATAGGAGCAAATCATATAGACTGCTTGAAGTTACGAATTGCTTCCTAATTCATTTTTTCTTCATCAGTAGGAAAAGCGTAGCTTATCGGTTTTATACCCCGAGGGTGCATCACACCTGCAGCCGAAGCAATTCACTTACTACGAGGTTCTATAACAAATTACAATGGCGTGTAAAACTGAAATAGTGTGTAGCGAGAGGGCGATGTCCATGACGAATGGTGATACGAGCTAGGGAGTTTACGATGCAGATTTATTCATTTTAAACGCTTCGGTGTGCCTCCGTCAAGAAATACGGTTAGAAGGTGCTAGGTTTTGTGGTTGGTTTGCTTTGGATTGCATAAAATGCGAGGTTCTCATTTCTATAAGAAAGGTTCCACTTAGGTACTTATTCGACTACTTAGGCTCTAGGCTTAGTGTAATTCCATCAGCGAATTAGCGATTTTAGAAATGCCAAAATGATCACGTAACATTTCGGTAGCACTCGTCAATTTCGTACATTTTTTACTTTTGCAATGGGTGATAGAATGATACTTATCTAGCTTCTTATGAAATCTACTTTAGCTACTAAAAAACCCATAGTTGATGGATAAACAGACGCTACTTAAAACGATTTTGTGGGTATTATTCCTATTCTCAATTACAAACTTAAGATTCCGGTGATTCTCGATTCTGTAATCTTAATCTACGGAATATTTAAATTCACTTCACCACACAACGAAACAACGAAGATGATTGTAACCAGGAAATATCACAACGATCTCAATCCAATCTCTTTTGGACATTGCATGTGAACTTTTCCATTTTGAATCTAACTGCATCGGATTTCAAAATTCGAAAAGTTATTTCAGAATTTCAGAAAGAATTTAATACAAAATTACAAACATGCTTCCGTTTTGTATGTTCCCTAAGTAGACATACAATCTTGCTGCCAATTGTCTCAGTTTTTAGAATAGAATAAAAAGAATAGAATAGAAAACTTTTATTCGACACAGACACAACATAACAGCAACATACACATAGTAAAAAATAAAAACAATAATAACGACTCTAGTAAAATGTCAGTCACGAAGGCATTTTAACTTTGTCTCTAATATCTAGGCAGAAAATCCCTTATAGAGTTGCACGTGTATTCTTGTCCTAAAAAAATGATATTTAATACTTGTGTGATGACTGATGAGCATGATCGTTTTTTCTGTGTCTGAGTGTAGGTACTTTTGTCTATAATATGTACCTATGTATTTAGAAATATATAAGTATGTTTATCAGTTGTCTGTCTGGTTGCCATAGCACAGGCTCTGCCTAGTTTGGGATCGGATGACCGTCCTGTGAGTTGTCCCAAGATATTATTATTATTACTTACAGAAACATGCTATTATTTATCTACCTGCGACTTAAACAAATGAAACGATAAAGTCTCTAAAATTAATAAGTTTAAGTCAAGATTCTTCTAGAGAACTGTCCATCCCGTGAGGTTGTTGTTCAATGCTGGCCCATCTTCTATACTAATAATAAAGCTGAGTTTGTTTGTTTGTTTGAACGCTAATCTCTGGAACTACCAGTCCGATTTGGAAAATTATTTTTGTATATGATAGCCTCATTCTTCTGGGAAAGCTCGCTCCATCGTCGACTTTGTCTCTGTCATCTATGACCTAGACAACGAGTCAAGAGCAAACCCATATTAAACAAAATAAAAAATAAGAAAAACATTCATGAGGAAGGCTATACGGGAACGGTATTAACAGGATTTGCGCGTACTAAGTCGCCGGCAACAGATAGTCAATAATAAAAAAGAAACGTGATACTTACTAAAAGCTTGGAGCATTATCAACAAACCCCGTCTTTTTATCCCAAAACATTACAGTAGTAATGGTCATAGCATTACTACTGTACATTTGTGTTAACGATAATTTTATACGATGTTAGACTGTAACTACTTGAGACAGGGTGTGTTGTACATGCCTAGGCTCCTCGATAACGGGTCGGGTCGCAAATAAGTAGGGCTACCAGAACAAAAAATTCTAATCTGGAGAAAATACCGGATATGATAAGAAAATTCCGCAGTTTTTTGTAGATCCTAAAGTATTATGTTGGTATATTTACATCGATTAGAAACGTGTTTATTTTTATTCAGGACCGATTTTTCAATCGTTCTATAACTTTTATTTGTAGGATAAATATGGCGGTTTGACATCTTTTCTATGCAAAACCTTTGCAACTGTCATATTTATTCATTGGAATAGAGTTATTTGACTATTCAATTGAATAATCTGCCCTTAGAATCATAAGGTTTACTTGGATTGTTTTTTTGAAATTCCAGACATGTTCGGAAAATTAAGTATGTATGGCAACCCTACATGTAAGTCCAGACATGTGTAATGTCTGACTAGTGAGTACTAGTGACCAGTCAGATCGTATCGCAGTCCGATTGTACGTAATTACTATTGCTTTGCTATGTTTTTAGTACTAATGTGTATTTGTGCTATGGGTTTTGCCTATGAACGTTTTAGTTGCTTATTTTGGTTTCTTGCTTGAGTGACATATTGTTTTCTGAACTGTGACTGGTTTCAAGTTATTTGATGTTCTTTTTCTTGTCTCCTTCTTAAGTACATTTTTGCTCGCATAAATCGGCAAATCTGAGAACATTTTATCTTTCGTCGAAGTGTATTTTTGCATAAATCGTGTCTTTGATTGATGCCTGGAAAAAATTTGGCTGGTCATTGAAAAATAACCCTCCCAATGAGTTGAACCTCCTCAGAATCATTGTTGATTAGATTTCTCGTTTAGCGTGTGTGCGGAACGCTCATTAACACCAAACATTTTTATTGCACAATGGCAGTAACCCAAAAAATTCACAGCAAAAACTTAGCAACATTTCTCAAATGGGCATGCATGTGGGAAATCATGATCTTAAGATACCCATCTCCAGTTGTCAGTGTTGCCACACAAACTCACATACTGAACTGGCCCATTAAAAGCACACCTACTAAAATCGACTCGATAATCATTATAATAGTTCGTTGTAGTTGGAAAGTGATAAACAGCGATAACAATCATCACGGGCGGCTGTTTTGAACTCTATTTTGCATCTCTGAGGCGGCATCGGCACGTCAAAGGAGTAATCATGCTTCGGTACTGAGGAGGTACCTCCTTCTCGTGGGTGTTAAGATGTTGCTTGTTGACTCTCGTCAACTGATTTGGTGGTATGTACACTGGTACAAGTGTTTTAACTGGTTGGGATTTCGTAATGTTTTCTGGCGGTTTGGAAGCCGATCATATGTTAAATGTTACGGCTGACTTTGTTGTTGTGTAAGTTGTGTTTGAGTATGATTGGTAGAACAATCAGATACATTTCTGATTTTTCCGATTTTCCGTCGTATCGAAAGATTATAAAGCCGATCAAATAGTTAGAGCAGGCCATAGATGAAGGGTAAATTCTCTATCGTACCTACTTATTGGAAAAATCCGAAGCGGATTCAATATTTTGAGTTGCCTTTGAATACTTTGATGTTGAGAATATTGTTTTCTTTGATAGTGGGTAAAGAGCGGAAACAAATGAAACAGTAAATTTCAAAGGCGCTACTTTATTTTGAAGCCTGTCAGATGACTAAGATAGAAGGGACCAGAAAAAATATAAACTTTCCGCAGACGCAATGTCTTAGTAGCCAAAGAGGTTGGGGCCGGCTTATTATAGATTAGGATCTGCCAAAAATATCAGAGAAGATGAAAGAAATCAAATGTGTTTTATAAGAAATATTATATTGATCAATCACACAGATATTTTTACATCAAACATCAAAGGTGGTTTTGACAGTGTGGCGAAAAAATACAAATTACTCATACCCTTTGTAATTTGATAGTTTTGGTCATTATTTGATAATAACTGATGATAATTATCTAGTCTTTTTTTTCAATTTCATCTTTAACATTGGCTAATCTTTCAAATTTAGTAACTAGTTAAAATGAAAACTCAAATTGTATAAAAGAAAAGCATAAAAATAATTTCTCAAGCGCCCAATCAAATTATCGAGCGCCATATTAACGATATGACCGTATATTTATTACGCTACCACGTTCGGTGGTATCTAAACGAGGTGTGTTGTAATAAGTTTGGACACGATCGACGGCTCGCCGGGTTAGCGCCGACACAAACACCAATAATGTTTACCCAGCGATAGAACGCGTTTTTTTGTTCTCGAGCTAATTGGTCGCTGGAAAACGGACGTCATAATGAGATTGGAAAACCTGTATTGGAGAAAAAGTTCGTGACTTTTTTGTTTTGAAGATTGGTATTTTAGTTTACAATGTTGGTGTGGTTTGGTGCTGTTGGGGGAAATTGAAGTTCTTCACTTCAATGAGCTTTTTTGAAAGAAAACTTAATAATCGAGAAAAAATCAATCTACAAGCTCTACGGTTGTAGATTGAATTATAGATAATTTACCTAATGTTGCCTTTAGCCCAAAATAGCTCTTCAAGTCCAGGACTTGAAGAGCAGGCTATAGTTGGTCTGAAAACTTCGTGCTGCTTAGCACGATGTTGAAAGTGTGAAAATTACAAAGCTGGTTTTTCCATTAGGTATATCAAATCACATCACTACATTTCAATACATATATCTCTAGCAACATAGTAACGTACTTATTTATTTAAATGCCTTTCTTACAAAGACCTTTGCTCTTTCAAGTGCTGTTAAACTTTAATGTTCGCTTTTCAAATTTTGAGTGACGGCTCGTTTGTGCCTGAGTTTTTTTTTTCAAAATGGCCGCCCTGACTTAATCACTTAGATAAATAAACTGATAAAAGGATTTGTTTGTAACGGCTTTAAGACAAACCGTGTGGGATTTAGTTTTAGTTTAAAAGTTTTAACTGACAGTTTGATCTAAACCCGTGAGTATGTCTGTTTGTTTAGAGTTTTTTACTTTATAATGCCACAGCATTATAAAGTAGAAAAATCGAAGCAACATTTACACATCAAGCTACAACAATCGGTCAAATTTCTTTAATAGATTTTCAACTTTTTAGCTAAAGCATTATGTTCAAAGTTGATTGGAAAAAATACAGTTTCGGGTAGCTTGATGTGCTGGCGTCTTAACTCTTTTATTTTAAACTTTTTGTAAAGAAAGTACTTTTATGAAGGTATTGAATTTAACTACATTAAGATTTATGACTTTTTTACTATATTTTTTTATAAAATATTTATTGAATGATGCTTATGCTATAAACATAAATTCGTACATGCAATTGTACCATTAAACACTAAGGTGCACTAAGGTGTACACTTACAAACAAAAAATAGCTATCAAAATTGAATGTCCCACTTTTGGAATGCGTTGATGTCTTTTGTATGGAAGGACCTCACATCTGACCGGAAAATGACGAACATAATTAAAATTATTAATTTTCTACTTTAACTGTTCGAAAACAAGTTCCTGGTAATATTTAACATTCTAACGACCAAATTATAATGAGGTTGCCTACCTAAGTCGTATTTATCTAATAGGAATCTACTAAAAAACATGATTAGTGTTATATCTATAATAACATGTCCCACAAAGACGGCTAGCTAATAATTATGAAACGATAGCATCTCATAAAAATGCGCTTGTAACATACTTTATAGCCACGATTAGCTCTGCGCAACGAAAAACCAATTTAAATAAATTTCAAAGAGGCATTTACGAGAAAACCCCATAGCGAGCCTCCACACCAATCTAATTTAAACCCTCCTGTTTGACTGAAAGGTTTATATCGGAAAAACGACAAAAAACATGCGCCTGAGTCATTCTCGTTAGTCAGACGAGTTGCCGCGGTACCTGTCTCATAAGTGGCGATGTTTGTTTATTTAAAATCACACCTTAACTAAATAAAAATAGGTTGCATAATTCAATGTGTAATTATGGTGGTTACGACATTTTTCAGTGAGTGAGTCGGTCTTGTTAGTAAGCTTATTGTTACCGGTGCGACTTCCGTCCTTGTCTAGCGCGAGCGCAGGGTGCGCGTGGGTGCCGCTCTCTCTTTCTAATCGTTACGGCAAGGTCGGCTCGTTAAAAGCTCTTAACGAGAAGCGAAGGAAAAGCACGAGCCTCGGTGAGGCTCTCAAACTTTTTTAAATTTTTACAGATTTTTTCTGTTTTGTATTTTGGTAAAGATACTTGATAATTTCGTATCGTTTCATTCATTCTTATTATGATGCATTAAAAATCGTATTTTGATTTTGACATTACTTTCAATATAAACAAATATCTCAACCCGTCGGTTTTTCCTCCTTTGAACCAGTTCCCATTCACACATCACAACCTGTATAGTGTATATACCTAACTGTGACTCCATAAAAATAACCAAACCCATAGTCAAACTTAGTACCTCTGAACTTTGACTATCTCAGTCGTGCCCGCTCGGTATGTTCCGCGCGTGTCTCGTTCACACCCGACTCCTGCGCATCTCGCCACCTCTGTCTAACACGGCGCTATCTCGCTCGTGTACTGACACCATCCCGTCACGGTACTCAGGATAATCGTCTGTAGAAGACACCTCACATTTATCTCCGAGTAAGTTCCGAGGTGCAATCAATTTGAATTCTTTATTCATTTAATGTCTGTCGACTTTGTTTTGAGGCTGTTGAGCTGGTCAGCTGATTTTGTAGACTGACTGAAGAAGTTATGCGCACACGCACGGCTAAGTAAAATGCGTTAGCAAAAAAAACAATTGTTAGAATTTTAATCCTAATTTAATATTATAAATGCGAAAGTGAGTTAGTTTGTTTGTCACACTTTCGAGGCTAAACTGCTGAACCGATTTTGATGAATTTTGGTAAAAGATAAAAGGTAATCTCTTGAAGTACTAATTACGATTATAAACGATTACGAATTCTTTCTCTGCTAGAAATCTTTACTGGATTACATAAGCTACTTTTTTTTTAAGTTTTTTGAAGTACTTTGACCGCGGCTTCGTTAGCGTGGCCTTTAAGTACTTGAAAAACTTTACATACAAACAAACATACATACACATTTTAGTAATGTATTGATGTTTTTTGTCTACTTCTTAATGAGCTTCCTGTACTAGTTTGACAGGATTTAATTGGTTGGTAGCTTGTCTTGTTATAACTTTTTATTGCTATTGCATAATCATTATAATTTATTGAGCGTGTGGCTTAACAAAAAGGATACAATGTATGAGGATAGTAGCTATGAGGAATTGAAACAAGAACATAAATGAAAGATTTGAACAGTAAGTTTAAAAAATAATACCTACAAAGAGAGGACGGGATGAGCTAGACTTCTTATCAAAGGATTAGCTCTAAATCGCTGAAGATCGGAAAAAGTGGAAAGTGGGAAAAGAAGCCTTTGCTCTGTAGTCAGGCGATATACAGATTAAAAATAAAAAAATACTCTAAAATGTTACCAATAAACTGCACCAGCAAACCTTAAATGCAACTTTTACAGCAAACACACCATTCCGATACTTTAACATTTCAAATCATTACAATATCCTGTAAAACGGTGTCAAACTGATGGCTACAGTAACGTTCTTGTTTATTATAGCGAAGGCAACGCTCCTGGGCCGTCCCGGACAGCAATAAGAGAAAAAAAGTGGAATTTCTGTAGAAAACGACTCGAACGATTGCCTCGTTGAAGCTTCAATCGATACCTCTTCGGCACAGCGTCGTATTTGTATCGAATGTTATAAGTATAACCGATTTTATACTGCACGCACTTATTCGAAAATTCGCTTGACACATAAAAATACTTTTGTAAAGGCGACCGGCTTATTATCGAGTTATATTTTAAAGTCTTCTTATGGCTTTTTATTTTATACGTGTATGGTATTATAATGAATGATAATACCACAGCATGTGGCAGCATACGTAGGTATAAATCCATACGCATTTATAATTTTATAAATATTATTTTAATAAAGTTTTAAATGCGAAAGTGTCTGTCTGATACGTATAAACCGCTGAACAGATTTTGTTGAATTTTGGTACACGGATAGATTATGACCTACATTAGGATTTAGGAGGACATTTTATACCGGTAGAAAGTTTTCACACACACTTTTCACGCGACCAGAAGGTAGTATGTACTATGTACAGTAGACCGTGTAGATACTCACCTATGCGCAAAAACACACATTCGGCTTACCTTTCAATAGGGACCAACAAAGCTATTGACTATTTACCTGCGAAGAAATTAATATTCAACAGCTAAGTCAACGCTTGCATAAAGCTACACGATTTTACAAACCTACCTACAACCGCAAAATGTGCCAAGTTTAGTTGGATGTAATATACGTATTACATCCAACTAAACTTGGCAAACGTGCACGGCAATGTTATACGCAACATTGCCGTGCACGTTAAAAGAAAAAGGGACTTTTTAGGTAAAATTTAGTTATATTCGGGATCAGAAACACAAGGCGTACCTATCATGTTTTTATTTGAGCATGGCAAAAATATAAAAACATTATTCTCGAGTAATTTCATTACTAGTTCAGTCAAAATGTTTAGTTTTCCCGAACAAATGTTCAACATTTCAGATCTTTTGGCAGATAAAATATTCTTCATTATACAGTAGGTACACAATTTAAAACAAAGAAAAATACTATTTTAGGAATCAGGTCGTTATATTTTAGTGTTTTGGTCAGATACGTCTTTTTAGCTTATTGCGGGAGAACATGTTTGTTATATTAAAAGTCAACTAACCGTGGCCCACCGTGGGCCATCCGAGTTAGACGAACAACAGCCATTATAACAATTTAGAAGATTACATCGTGTCGACGGACCGATCAGTCAAAAAGTTAATCACCGTGCCGAAAAACTATGCGGTGGAATTAAGCGGTGAGCACACGACTGTTTAGAAACCTGCGTAGGCGCAACAGCTTGACTGTAGTACAGTCACGGAAAATAATAGTTCAGCAGTTTTTTTAAAAGCTTGCGTTCTTTGATGTGGTCGACTATATTTTTGCCTACATTTAGCCTATTCTACTGACTTAAAGACAATCCAGGAAACACAGACTTTGGGTATCTCGCTCATGAAGAACAGACAATTAAAGAAAGTATTCCCATTTTTTTGTAGATACGTGTGGGTAGACTGTCCTTATCCAACGTGTAACGGTGGCGCATCACCGACACTTTTCGAAAAGCCGTATCCATATCCATTTCATAGTACTAATAATGTATTATGACGGTTGTGTTTTAAATATACAGACGAATATTAAATTAGTCATCATTTAATTTGTTGAACAATCCTTTTCCCTGACTGTACATCGACTAGTTTGTTACTGGCCTATTTCGACCCAGAATTACTTGGTACGTGAGACAATTTTGGATTTCATTCGTCATAGATGATTCAGAAACATTTGAAGTGATAATAAATGGAGTGTAGGCTAGTAAAGAGCATCCCGTCGAAATAGTCTCGAGATGTAAAGTCACTCGCTGTTATTTATGACCTTAAGGAACAGTGATGAATGAGGCCTTCTGTGCGAATGCCCGCATCATGTGTCTGTCCTACTTAACTGCATTAGCCAGGATATCTATCCTACTACTAGTGTTACAAATGCGACTGTTTGAATGATTGGATGTTTGGTTGTCAGTCACGCCTCTTTGTCCAAAAATTGAGACACTATGACCATGAGCATCATAGGGTACATACTTTTATCTCGGTAGTTTGTCTATTACGAGAAAATCTTGTCATCTGGACGAAACCGCGGCTAGAAGCTAGTGTTATATAAATACGCGTCTACAACAGTGTTCCCAGACTCGTTAAGAGACTTCTCGCGTCCTGGAAAGTTCTCGAACCAATGGCGGAACAGTAAAGTTGAAATAAGTTCTATTTGGACACCTATTTCAAAGCAGCACGCGCAGGCGCAGGCTCCTAACAGCCCACGTGTAATCGGCTTTAGTATGCCGTAATAGTTTCGAACGAGATGTGTACGCTCAGGGCATTAAAAAGCTCTTTGAAATCTCCGTCTATGCCACAATAAAACTAGCGCAGTCATCCTCCAACGAGAAGAATCGTCTGTCATTCAATTCGGAACTTTAAAAGCTTAAAATCTTGTATTCTTGTTATTATAGATGAATTTACGAAAGCACCTGAAGTACCTCCTGACAGGGCCCTCGTTAAATAACGTTTGATTGGAATTGAAATTGCTTTCCGAACGCTATTTAGGGAATTAAGCAATTTGGTTGTTAAAGAACTCGATTTGAATGCTTTGTGTTCTGTAAATAATATTATCTAATAAATTAAGCGTGGAAATATAAAATGTTTATTGTTTTTGTTACATATAAGCTTCCATTATGTTGCCACGTTTAATTTAATTCATCAAAATTGTTCTCTAATTTGTCTTTGGTTGCGTAAACAAGTAATTTATTCGGCGTATCAATCATCTCACATCTTGTTTCTTTCTAATTTAGTTATTCGGTAATTATGTTCGCTTCCTTGATAGCTGATATCCTGCTGTCAACGACTTTATTTGTCAACATTTTGGCCACTTGTTTGAAGTCGGTAAATAAATGACAAATTAAAATAACTTGGAATATAAAATTAATTGGCTTTTGAAAGCTGTATTCACTAATGAAAGTTCTAAAAGTCGTGTCGCATGATTTTATGACGGTCTATTTCGAATAAAATGGCCGCAAAGAAAATTCATGTCGGCGGCCAGTAATTTTTTTTTAAATCTCTAATTGCCTGGAAATATTCCTTTCAGCTGGTGCTTCATTACGTACTTCTTGACACGTCCATGTATCATGTTAGAACATTATCTATTTTATGATCGAACAGCTGAGATCACATGTCAACTTCATTGCAGGTAGCACTATCAATCTCCAAGATAATTATAAGCTGAAGGCTTGTTAAGAAAATTGTTCAGCGCCGACTGCTACAGCCTTGTGATTGCAAACTTTAATTATTTGCTGTAAAACATGATTGAAAAAGTAATTGTTTATTGAAATTGTTGATTGGATTCACAGGATAATAAACAACTCTTTCACCGGTAGATAGTCGTGTGCGTCCAATTATTTTAAGAAAAGTTAACCAAAAAAAAAATCCCTCAAACAAAAGCTCGCACGGCATAACGAGCCCGCTTACTATTCCGTTCATAGAGTATAAAGTGCTGGTCGCCAATCACCGCAACTTGGTAAAAGAAAGAAAATGTAAATACGAGTGTTTTGTATGCGCAGAGCCTGTTTCGTTAACCGTGCTCAGTGCCCATTATGTAAATATTGGGCTGTCACGAGAAGACAAGACATGGAACATACGAGTAGTCCGTAACTCACGGACAACTTTTATTGCCGTATCTTTGGTCTTGCCTGACGGTAAAGTGCATCGTTGATGCCGATCCCGCAAGGCAATTCAATTTTATGTTGGTACAACTGCGCTTGCACAGTCCCTTCTGCTTCTTATCCTTGACTATGCCAATGTCAGTTATCTCGATCTCACTCAGGCACAACTAGATAAACTTGAGCGCCTTCAAAACCTTTGCATAAGATTTATATTTGGCCTGCGCAAATATGACCACATTTCTGAATTTCGTACAAAGCTCAAGTGGCTTCCCATACGCCTTCGCCGGGAATCTCATATTTTATTTCTGCTCTACAGTATTCTGTTCAATCCTTCAACCCCCTCTTACCTTAAAGAACGTTTCAAGTTCCTTCATGACACACAATAATTTATATCTGAGGTAATCGGAAAACTTGAGACTAGAGATGCCAATGCATTCCACCAGCTTCTACGACAAATCTTTTACGATTCAAGCGGTGCGGTAATGCCTCCTTGCCCGTGTCGGTAAGGCGTGCTCAATCTTTGTCTACTTTTAAAACTATGGTGAAAAATCACTATCTCTCTCCTTTGTCGTCCTTACTTGGGTTCTCTGCTTTTATTTTATATTATTTTATACATGGTGTAAAATTTATACAAATAATACACCTAAGACTACCAACAGCACTGTCTTTCCTTCTCTCTTTAAAATCCATCCAAAGGTTGTCTTTAAAAGATCGCTTTTAGCGATAAGGCCGCCCATTGTGTCACCCTATGTAATGTTTTTCTTCATCTATATTTTCTGTAACTTATATGATGTACATAATAAAAAGTATTTTATTCTATGTCCCGTGTACACGAAAATTATGGTCTTTTTTTGGCCAGTTTGCTGCCAAAGCCTGAAGCTTTCTAAAAAGATTAAAATCGATTCTCTATCTACGGTTCTATATCTATATTTACGGTTGCACCGAGTAGCGCCTGTGTACAGTGTACCAACATCATCCCACTCAAATGATTCCTAATTGACACCTCGAGAACCACCTCAATATCCGCTTACATCAACAAGGCAATTTCGACTCGCTAGAACAAGACTATACTACTCATTATACTAACAAGTAATTATGCCCCCGTTCTCTTGTGGGGCGTGCTTGCAATTTGCCATTGTAAAACAAACTTAATTAACCGACACGGCCATAAAAGACTTGTCATGTGGTTGTTGCCTAACAAGACGCACGACTAGCGACTGGTCGCCATGTTGCTTCGCGAGCAATCAATCAATATTTATAAGATCACGTGAATTGTTCAGAAGGAAGTGGGTAATAACAGCTTGTGTAGTCTTGTATTTGTTGTGTGACTTGTATCAGTATGAGTGATCTAGCAAGCAGGATGGGAATTAATAGAGTAGCTTTCTGGTGCTTCTGCTTACCTTCATGGGAAAAAGGAGTGAGGAATGTGAATTTCTGAAAATACGATAGCAGTAAATCAGGATCTACGATCAGGATATGGAAATGACTTTAAATCTATGCCAAATCTAATTTAGAAATTTTCAATGCAAAAGGGCTTTTCTTTCATCAAAACAATGATAAGTATCTACTGTGAGCAATTAAAACTTATCTGACCTTTTCCATAAAATACGTTGGCGTTATAATTAGGTACCTAATGAATGAATGTATAAACTGAGGGAAACAAATTAAACCTAATTAATTGCACTAATTAACAAGATAACACGCTTTACAGCCCTGCCATTCATGACAGGAGAATCAATTCATATTTAATTCCATTTGGCAACGGCTAACTACATGCCAGTTCACCGCAATACAAGCAAAAAATGCCTGTAACACTGAAAAAATAAAGCTTATACTTGTGTAACATAAATATTGCCTTATTTGAATTCCCCGCACCTTGTATAAAGTGTTCCATCATTTATTTTCCTTTCGAAAAACATCAATCATATGCGATCTCAACACTGATCGAATATCCATTCCACATCATGACACGACCAGTGTAATTAGACCTCTGGGAGGTCATTAATCTCCTTCACTGACACCCAGTTATACGTGCAACGAGGGCCCAAGTAAACCTTGTAAGGTGGTTATGGTGGTGCGTTCAACTCGCGGCCATATTTAGCCACCTGCTGTGAACTTGTTTGCCATTTTGGGCACTTTAGTATGGAGTTCAAAGGTTCTCACATGTATGCTAGAACTTAGAATGGGGTCCTTATGTAGAATCCATTAGCCTGGCCTGAAATTCAGTATCTACATACGGTCAACGTTAAATGTTAGGGCTTCTATGTAAGGGGTAACGATGCATATTCTCAGACAATAAGGACAAATATCGCGTAGCAGCAGACAGGGCAGTTACAGAAATAGCTTTCCATTTTGGAGCACCGTTTGCATAACTTCAGGAACCTAGTGGTGTTTACGTCAGCAGCTCGTATTTATCCTTAAATAAATAGGCTCATAATACATTTAAATCTCATTAATATCATACACATATCTCTGTCAGAGGCGCAACAGAAATAGTGCATCCTGTTTCGTGCGCGCGCTCAGACGACGAGCTGCGCCCGAGTGTCGAGCGCTCGAATCCGACGGATAATCGATTTTACGAGCTCCCGAAATAAACCGAGTCCCTTCGGCACAACATGCATCATCGACGGTCACATTCTGCATCCAGCTTGTGTTGCTCTTTTACTGAAGGGAAATGTATGACTGGACGTCCATATGTTGTTAAAGAAACATGCGTAAGCGCACTGATTCTGAATATGAAGAGTATGCTTCGATTGTTAGGGGCTTGCACCAAACGGATTTGAATCATCGTTCTAATTTAGTAAATTGTTTGAAGTTGACAGGGACAGAATTGTGAATTAGTTTAATACAAGCGATTTATCATAAACGTACATTAGCTCAGCTATTTAACATGACATCACTGTCCAACCAGTTCGTATAATCAAGAATTCGATCAATATATCGGACGCCTTTTATGACCAAGTTATCTGGCTACATACAGAACAAGTATCTAACGTGGGCGAGTCCATTTACAGAACTCAATTTAAAGTCAAAATAGGGAAAGAGTATTTTAATACTGTCGAAATGATAGAAAACGGTATTGTAGCAGAATAGCGTCCCGTCTGAGGCAATAAATGGGTCCGTTCACCCAAATAGTGCTGTGGGTGTTGTGTTTTATTGTTACGAGCGGGTTAACGAGCGTCGGGCGCTCTGACATGCGTGTGCGCCGATAGCTTCAGCGGGAAATCTCGAGCTTCACGAAACGGACTTGCGCGTGGGCCATGCCTTCCCAAATTCAGGAACATGTCCTCTAGACCTCGCTATTGTAGATAGATAGGATGCTTCTATTCTTCTTTATGTTTATTCTCTTCCTTTTGCCCTGTCCTATGACTATTAAGTGAATGACCGACGCAAACAAACAGACCTATAGGTCTGTTTATAGCGAGGTCTAGTGGACCATGCCCACAGGCAAGCCTTTCCAGTAAATTTCCCGCTTTCGTGAGTCCAGCTCTCCCTATCACAAACCGTAACATGTAAACGATTCCGTACCTATGAATTACTTTTTCGTATTCAGTTCCGGATCATCTAAAATAGTCTGTTTGGTAGGTAAACAATTCGAGTTTTATAACCTATGCATATCGGACGAAATCTTGTTTTTTTGGGTAAGTTTGGACAAGTACCTATAGCAACAGATTCGGGCGTCTTACTTTCAAATGCTTTGTGCTTAGTTAATGGTCCTGTCTTATTGTAACCACTACTGGAGAATTCTTGTGGGAATGGGGCAGAATGTGGCGTCCATCTTTAAATATAACGTTTCCAAACGTCTTTTATAATGCGCACAGCAAAGGAGTGGAACTCTTTGCCTGCGTCTGTGTTTCCGAACGCATACAACCCTAATCTCTTCAAAATTAGAGTGAACAGGCTTCTTCTGGGTAAGCTCGCTCCATCGTCGACTTTGTCTCTGTCATCTATGACCTAGACTAGAGTCAAGAGCAAACCCATATTAAATATAAAAAAAAATAAAAAATAAAAATAGATTGTTATTGGAACTATTTAGTTCTTATTTTCCCTCACGAGTCACGCCGCATCGAACGCATACCTACCTTAAAAATCCACCGCCATTTAATTTTAGTAAACACGAAGCCGACTCTCCGTCTTAGTTTTTTTGAAGTATAAGTTAAACACTGTCCGTCAATCATGCGTAGCTGTTTGACGTAGGTGCACTTGTAGATCCGAGGTGTCTCGAGCTCGGCATCGGGCCACACCGACATAATATGTCATGTCGACATTTACGACTACCAGACATTTTGAAATAAGAATACAATTGTAATGCCACATGTGTGGCCTCGTAAACATGCCCCTATGTGTATCTACACCCCAGAAATTTATTAACGAAAGTATTAAATATCCCATTACTAATGATTTTGTAGAGAAACCTGTGTTCTTTTCAGGCTAAGAATTAATTGTAATTTCACTGTGGCACTTTCTACATCTTCACTCGAGAATCTTGAAGCTTGTAAAAGCTTTCAAAAGTTTATTATTTCATAACCTATTTAGCTACATGATCACGCTAAAAAGGAAGCTTTAGGAAAATATGTGAGCTTGTTTCAGTGAACTTGTAGAAACTGTATTAGTACTAAATTAGAAATCGTTGTTAAGTGCAAAATATTTAGTAGCATACAAATGCTATCGGAACATGTTGCCTTACCAGCAACAATAAATAAACGGCCTGTAAAAATCACCATAATTAGCTAATTTCATTTCCAGGTGCTTTTCCGAAACCCAATAAGGTAAAGTGTCAATTACAAAATGTTATTATTTCACTCGCATAAACATACAGTAAAGTACGTGTTAATAATGTTGACGTAACAACTTATCGGACTGTATAGCAGCCTGGCAGCACGGCACATCTCATTACTCCATCACAATACATATTCATGAACATCATAACCCTATAAATATTGCATCGCATCTCGTTCTTGTCAAATAAATATATTTCTTTACGGCGTGAAACCAATCGATGTGGAGATAGCGTTATCATTTAATGGCCACTTGAGCCACGACACGACGCCACATAAACACAAAAAGAAATAAAAAATGTTCTTAAAAGCGTCCGTCCGTTCGCGCCTCGGTGTAATAACATTTGCATTTCCTTGCGCTTGCGCCGCCGCGCTGCTCTCTCCAGACAAGTGACTCGCTCGCTCCACGTCGAGCTTGCGATAGATCCCGATGCTTTATTGAGCCATAAATCGCACTCGCAAGTACTTTGTACTAATATGCTAAAAGGTTTTTCTTTTATTGCGATACTGATTGACTGTCATAACATTTACAAATTCGATTACTTCAAAAGTAAGTAAACTTTAGTTTCAACGCATGCCGTGTGATCTTAAATTTAAACTTTTATGAGCGCTTAAACTTCTCAAACCGTTGCGTGGTGTGTTCGGTAAGTACTTGAAAGAAATGAGACTAATTATCACAATGCAAATCGTACAAACATTAGTAAAATGTTAGCCAACATGTGCCGGCGGCGGAGGCCGGATCAAACATACGAGCAAGCGAACAAACACCGCTGTTTGGACTATCGCCACTTTCGGTTCTGTACAAATAGGGCCCGTTGTTTGTTCAAGTGCCAGTGACACGCCACTGCAGAGATCTTCGTCCAGCTTAAGAATGCCTCTAAGAACCCTTTGAGTCCCTCTTTTGTGAGTTATCTGGCAACGAGCAGGAAGGGACGGAGAGGGTCTTGGTAGACTGGTGGCGGTTCAAAACAAGGCGACACCTTTCTCGGCTGTAGTGGGAAGGATTTACCTGTCAGATGTTTTAACGAGCTAAGTAAGGGTTGACAAAGGCTATAATTTACTCGAGCCAGTCCAACAAGAGCGTTTACGAGGCTCCGAGAAACACGAGATCCCATAGTATTGCAACACGTCAAAATAAAACTAGGAACATCGGTAATCAGGGTTCGGAAATCAACGTTTTATCGATCAGTGGCCGAGATCATTAAATTTAAATTTATACGTAGAAAAAGATGAAAACAAAGTGTTTTTTATGATAGTATAACGAGTCTCAAACTCTCAGCGGCATCGAATTACACTGTCATCTTGATTACAACCACTTTTTTGTTGACATCAGCGGCCCAACGAGTCTGGTGTAAAATTACATTGTTGCTGCATATAGAATAGATCATCTTTCTTAATTTTTTTAATAAACAGAGTAAATCAGATTCAAGAATTATTGGCAAAAAGTCCGCGCGTAGTAACTAGTAACGCTTATCAACAAAACTGGTGTCGGATTGTAATAGCCGTTTTCGTGTGAATAGTTTGTGTTATTTACAATTTGGTCACGCTTAAAACAAACAGGTTTGTGTATTGTTTTACCCAAAATAACTTGTTTTCCAAATTATTTTTTAATAACGCAGATAATTGCACTTCCATCGGCTCTAACATGTGCATAAAGAGAATGCTTTTGTGGAAAATTCTCTACAGTCAATTAAATAAAATAAGCAAACCTGCAGGTATACTGCAGATATCTCCCACGCTATTAAAATGATTAATTATTTGCACCAATACAGACGATATCATTGAAAAGCGTCATCGTTATTTGAAATAGGAATGCGCATATTGCGCATCCGAGCCGAATTTTAAGTTGTCTTGAAATGACACTAACTAAGGGCCTCAAATGTAAAGGGCCTCAAAGCTGAACTGTGCTTACCCTATTGCGGAGAAGCCCAAAAGGAGGGTTATTGCAATAGGTAAATCTAAGCAAGAACAATAGATAGAAATAACGCAGTAGTCATACAGTTTATTACAATCTACTAGTAGACGCGCAGTCTAGACCAAGCACATGTTTAAAATTGTTGACATCATAAAATAAACTAACATAACATGAAAAAGTAGGATAGTCGATATGCGAAATATTGATAAGCTGTAATCTAACACGATCTATATTTTACAAGCAGTCTCGTCATCGTACCTACACTACCTACTAAATAAATCTTGTTAGTAGTAATTCCACTGTTATCTTAGGCCTCCGTACTTCGTTTATTGGAAGACACCTGCTCACTACAGCTGTTTATAGGACCTTGCCCATTGACTGTTTAATTATCTTAATTACTTAGCGAACCATCATTGATCTTGCTTAGTTAGTTCAGAACTTTTTACTTTACGTTTTATGGAAGTTTTAATGATTGTTTTTAGTGAAAGCCACTGGTCCTGTTCTACTTATTTTAGCAATTAGTTTGGAGTCAAACCTCCTTGGTAACTTTACCTTAAGCTACTTCTAGTAAATGGAAACGTTTCTCCTCCTGAGCAGTAAGTAGAAAATAACAAAAAAAAAATAATTATTTCTCTCAGTTCCAAACTTGTCCAACTAACGGCATAAAGCCTTGGCAACCAGTCTTTACTCATCTTGTTTATCAAGCATGTGCATTACGAGTGTTACGACATGTGAACTCCAAGCCTGCGCAGGCGCATGAGTCGCAGTAGCGTATTCTCACGTACTAGTAGGTACTTGTCAGATCTAGATCACCGGTAATGGCGGGCTACTCGGATCGACTAGGTAGTTTGCTGAACTGGCGCCAAGTGCGATGACCATCAATTTATAGCTAGATATGACATGTTTTGCCCCAATTAAATAGATAACGTGAGATATTTTCCTTAAAAACTTGCTATTTTGCATGTTGGAGTCGATCTGTGGACCCTGTGGCTACTCTACCATTCATAAAGTCGTTTGTTGAATTATGGGAAACTTCAGAGATGTATCGCAACTTATGTTAAAGAACGAAATTCAGAGTACCTCGAGCTAAAATGTTCTCTTTTTCAAGTCAGGTCTTCAACATCGGCTCTGTACGGTTTGAATCCCCAAGAGCTTATCATAATTCTCGTCGGAATATTCATGACAAAATCCTAACCATCATATTCCTCTTTTCCAGGTGGGTGGTAGTGGCAGGAGCCTGGAGAGCGAGCGTGATGCGGCCCCCCACGCCTGCAGCAGGCGCGCGCAACAACCGTCACTCCTCACTCCTGCAGCTAGCAGCGTGGGGCGTCCCTGCAGCGTTGGCAGCCGCTGTGCTCGTCACCAGGGATGTTGATGCTGATGAACTTACTGGTAAGATCCTCCATTGATAAGATTTTTATAGAGATTTAACATAATCCATAATGTTCAAACTGATGATACTGGCTTCGTATCTTTGAGACAGAATGGGGCGTAATCCACCACGCGGACTATGTGAGAGTTGTTGTATACCTTTGCCTATAGATAGTTAGCAGAATGTGAGACAATACAGTGACCATCTGATCGCAATATTGTAAACACTCAAAACAATTTTGCCATCAGGATTGGGCTAGCGTAAAACGGCAAGACAATATTCCCATAGAACCTTGGTCCCATGAGAGGTCCTTTGGCATTCCGCCACCATATTTCTTACTGTGACCAGAAATCACAAAATTAATAGAGTATCCAACAGGGATAGTAGCAAGGTCTCTAGAAATAGCTTCGTCTTTGACTCTATGTTTAACGCAATAACTTTGTTGTCTTCTCAAAAGAACGACAAACTTTATTCCTTCCTCAATAGCTGCAGGTCAGTAACTTGTCGGAATGTCACATCCTATTCTTGCCAGTGACATCCTTAACAATGTTGATTGTAATTGACAGTTGGCGTACTAATTAATGAGACACAGCTCCTGTTTGTGTATATCAAATCAATTAGTCATCACTAGAACGTATTAGCAGGCAACGTGCATCTCAAAAAGAAGACATTTATCTTTTTCGATACATCGAACGTTTGACACCTCATTAGGAACAAGTTTACTTATATAACTTTAATTTACGATTTACAATTCCGATACACAGATGACTTTTACACTCCTTCATTGGACTCCATCATACGTTTTTATAACAGCTCGTTTCTCAGTAACTGGGTCTACCAACTATGGTAGTTAGGGACCGGTTCGATAGTTAGCGAGTAGATAGTTGACCAAAGATGATGCAGGTTTGTCGCAGCAGAAGGCGGAATAATGAATGCTTATATGTAACAGAAAAACAAATGTCAACAAGCTAACGAATGCGATATCTATTGTAATTAATGCAGTTAGGAAACTTTTTCTACAGGAAAGGTACAGAGAGGATAACTGGCTTCTAGCTAATCGGTCTGACCAAATCTCTATAGGTACAAAATCCTGTATAACCTGACCATATCCAATAGGCAGTCGATCACAGGTTGTTTTTCTCGTTGCTTGGTCATCTTTAAATGGTCATGTTAGAAGTTCAACGCTTTCAAAGGAGGCTGCACTATTATAGGTGATTCACCATATCGGTATAGTTATTTATTGGACTCCATATCCTCTAGCATTGATTGATTTAACTAGATTTGAAAGCATTTCAAATATAGCATGGTTTATGCTACATTTATAACTTTGTATGAGATTTGCTGTATAAATAAGAAAAACAGCTGCCCTAAAAAATGCAAACCAAACCCGCCAGGCAGGAACAACACACAATGTGAATCTCAGAGTCCATTGTTTGTTTCTTAATCAATCAATAAGTCCTAATACACGTCCGTAGCGAAACAACACAAATGCAAGAAACGTTCCTGTTTTAATAGTCCTTTCTTGTTTGATCGGCGGCATTTTTCAAAGCGATTAAATCTGGTTCGAGTGCGCGGGAGCACGTATTCATGCTGTAATGGTATTGAGTGGTTTGTATGGAGGTACCGGCTTATTGTAATGTTGTTCGTGTGCTAAACGAGATCCTGGCTCGGTTTGTGCCATTAGAGAATATGTGGAGATTACTGTATGACAATTAATAATGCAGGGCTTGTCTACTTATTGCTGCGACTCATTTAGCTACATTAGGCGGCAAGGATGAGAACACTTCTGCGTTTCTATTTGTAGCAACCGAAGGAACAACTTTAGATTAGAATAGTCAGGGAACAGTCTCATAAATTCTTGTGAATATTATTTAATCTTTGAATAGAAACCGCGGCTTGCCCTATCTGGTGACCTAGAGCCGGGATTTTCGTAAAGATACACAGTATCGTCGGTATCGGTATCAGTAAATCCCGAGATTTGTCGTCGAATCGTACGATGTGCCGCAGTCTGGGGTTCTACAATCGGACCGCGTTACCGGCGGCCTTTTACATCCGAATACACATGTAATACTTACATAGTGGAGTGCACGTGTACCCTTTTCTGGAAGCATCTTTAGGTACGAGCATATGAGAGATAAAGAAACGGTTTTAGCGGTGACTTGAAAGACTAAAACACCAGGACAGGAACGGTAGCTTTAGATATTAAAAATCTGTAAACATTGTAGCGACAGCGGCAACTGTAGAACACATAAGTTATCAAAAAATCGTCTTATCACTTAAGCTAGAGACGATTAATTATAACGGACAAGCGAACTACACAGAAACACCGCGACGCAATGATAACGTTGGTAAAAGGAGGATTTTTTATCGTAATCGAGTGGTCGGTAATACTTGGATCAGAAAACTCTGCCTTTGTGGTTTTGCGTGATACAAAGATGCGGTGCCGACAAAGACTGTCCTCTTTGAAAGTTGCGAGATTATATGCTTACCTACTTAGAGATTTACGGGTCGCTTTGCAAAGACAGCCGTCTTTTCTGAAGCTTTGAAGGAAAGGTCAATGGTCAAAGGGAGGTGGTGAATAAGGAGTCTCTAAATAGGTAATCTTTTCTTGGTTTAGCAGCAATTTTATTTACCTTGGCACTCTATCAAGATCAAGTATAGATAAAAGTTCTTCTCTCTTCAAATGACACTAGATGCACCATTCCTTTTGATGTTTAAAATGTTTCGTTGAGTCTGTGTAAACTTGTCAAACCAAATAGTTTCTTCTTCATCTAATTACCTAGGTAATTAATCGAAATACATCATCATATTTTCATAGGTATCTCAATTCCCATTTTATTTCATCCTCCTTACGGATTCCGAGAACCGTTTTATCGATTGAAAGAGAACAATGAGCCAATCATCACTTATCAAGTTGAATTATGGGGACATTTATATTAAAATATTTTACTGGCTGGTTAAATAAACTTTTGGACATAAATCACTTGGCCCCGTCGGACTTGTCGGCTGTAATAAATTCGTGATCGGTAAAAACGAGACGGTTTATTATATCATGCTAATGATGGCATCGTTACGGTCCCACATGGAAACCAGCACGCTGGCTATTTATTTTAATAAGTTTTCGTGGACATCCTTTTGGGATATGAGCATTTCTGAATATTATATTGCATCGTTTAGTCCTTTTTTAACCATTTCAGCTTCTGTAAGTGGAATAAATGAGCTGCGTGCACGAACATCTATCAACAAGTTTCTCATTTCATTCGTCTCGCGAAACAATTTATTCGTCTTTCACTACTTAGCCGCGAGAGCGTCTATCTGATATATCGTTTCCTATGTTAGACCGCTATCTGTTTATCTCGACTGAGGATATATTTTAAAATCCTCTTACATTTATTTTTATCGCCATTATGCGAAGTGCGAGCGAAGTGCCACGCGGCCCGATTCTCAGGCATATTGCAGTTTCAATCATGCCACGAGTATTGTGCTTTTATTTTTATTATTTCCATTCCACTTCCATTATGGCCGCCGAAAGAAATGCTCGACCATTATTCGAGCCGTTAAATACGACACCTTTCCTCCTCGCACGCTCGTATTTCAATTTTAAATCGGCCCTTTTAACCGCCTTATTAATGCAAGCCTTTTTTCTCGCCGTATGTTTGTGTAGGTGTTCGCTTTGAGAGCAGCTTTAGTGGAAATTGGAATGTTATTCACATCTATAAAGAGCACTCGAGAAAAAGAATTCGGTATCCGCTAACCTCCACACCACTGATGTCATCTGATTCTGCTAAAGCTTTTTTTTCTGTTTGTTACAGGGACATGCTTCGTGGGTAACCAATCCAGTAAGTCTTTACTGGCGCTGGTTATAATTCCCGAAGCGATCTGCCTGCTGCTTGGCTCCGTGTTCCTGTCGTCGGGCTTCCGTGCTGTCCTCCGGCGTCCAGCGCCCGTGCCAGCTCCGTCTGTGTTGCTGAACTCGCCGCCTCAGCCCCATCAGGACCAAAGTGTGTTGAGATTAGGAGCGTTTGCAGCGCTGTACGCCGTGCCCTCAGCATGCATACTTGCAACGTGGGTGTACGAGTACGCATGGAGAGACGAGTGGCTCGCTGCTCCAGTGCCTTCAACGGAACCTTCAACGCATCCAAAACCTGCTTTCTGGGTGTTCCTGTTTCGAATATTTGCGACGCAGATTCTCGGTGTGATGGTAGCGGTGTGGATCGCGACGCCGAGTCTGAAGGCTTTGTGGAGGAGGATCGCTGGGCCGAGGAAGCCTCCGATGGCGAAGTGTCCGCCGGGGCCGCCGCCCACTCCGCTGACGCTGCACTGCTACGCTTCGCATCCGCACACGTTGACGAGACATCCGCACAAGTATGCTACGTACAGGCCTCCACAGACGCACTCGTATAGGAAGCCTAGACACTACCATTACTCAGCCGGTGAAACTATTCTCTGACGAGCATAGATAGAGCTCCTAATTTTTCAAAGATGGTTCAAAGACAATTTTGCGAAGAACCTCCATTGCTGCATTTAATTTTTTGTAAAATGTGTGTATGGATAGGTTAGGTATGGATGAACTAATATTCAAGTGCCATTAGTTAACTGAGGTCAGAATGATATGGCCTTTAATTAAAGCTAAGTATTTATAATTGTAATTACTATGTTTATAGTATGAATGAAGCATTTTAAATGAAGAATGACTGTTGGTTGGCTATTTGCTATGTCGAAAAATGTTATCGTCAAGCCTCGCATTTGATCGTTGTTACTTATGGTGGATACCTAGGTGTCCGAAGGTTAATAGGGATCAGAAAGGGCGAGTTTTTTGATTCGTAGTAAACTCAAGCAATAGTTAAAATGGTGATAATAATTTCATTAAAATGCATGATTAGATCAATCGTTAGTAAGTTTAGTACTTTTTAACTAATAGTTATTAATCTCGTTTATAATTATAGTTTATAATTATAATAGCTATTAATCTCTAATTCGTCAAGGTAACAATTGATCGAAAGACCCACATTAACGATATTAAGGTGCCTATATTTTGTATCTGTTAGATAACTTGGTAGGTACGGGTCAAGAAACTCGCCCTAAATCACCGTAAAATGACGTGGTACGCATGTACGTAGGTACCTGAATCAATTGGTTGTCTTTTAGGTATATTAACTGTTATAATTATAAATATGAGATATTCAATCCGAGAAAAATTGCCTATAGCAGATAAGATACTTTGTTATTTGTAAATACCTAGTTTATATCTAACAAAATGTAAATAAGTTGAAGGGATAGGTAGCCACATATCTACTCTAAATTGTAAATACGAATGGAAAAGATTTAAGAATTAAGTATTACTAATATACGTCCTCATTTTATTTTTACGTAAGTATTATAAAATAAGAACTATCTGCTACTTGTTTCTTTCTAGATTTCAATCATTGTCTATCGAAGGTTTATAAAATCAAGCTCAATCAGTTTAAGATTCTTTTGAAAAATATCTTTTTTATTGTTATTAGAATTTGAAGTATTAACAAATACATGGCTCTGTTAATTTATTGTTCTCGTATCTTCCAGAGTGCCTTATAAATAGAATTTACTTAAACATAACGCCTCTTTCCTTTGGACAGGGCAGAGGTGTAGGTATAAGTACCTACCCTCATTTCGGCACTTGGGTACCAGATAATCTATAACAGTTCGAAAATCAACAGTTTATGAAATCTACAGCGAGAAAACCCACCTCCTTATTACCAAAATAATAATAATTATATAAGTATCTATGTAATGTAAATAATGACTGAAAATATTTGATTGTGAATATTAAATAAGTTCTATTTATGTAAGTAATATTATTATAAGCAATAGAACTTAGTGGCTAATGTGTAGATTTACAATAAAATACTTATTAAAAAATATTTTTGTTTTCATTTTAAATTTCAATGTCTAACGTGGTTGTCGACAAATGTCCAGCAACATCGCGGCAGACCCTAGCTAAGATGGCGGGATGAGCTTGACGCGTAGCCACAGGGTTGGTCCACACTTGCCAAAATCCGAGAAGAATGGAAATAAGACGCAAGTAGTGGGAGAGAACATGCTAAATATTCATATACCTACCTAATTGTCCTTAAAACAACAGTTACAACCGTCCATGGTTCGGTATTCCACTTAACGATAGACCCAGCAGCCTACCACTGCGCAGCCTACGCCAGTAGCGTAGTTGGAAGCTAGGTTGCGGCCCGCCCCGGCCGACACCCGACCTTTCGTTGACTTTTTTTTGTCACGGTCGGGTGTCACCCGGCTGCCGTCTCATAAGAGGCAAGCCACAAATATTTCGGGGGGTGAAACCAATGCTAGTGCGCAGGGCATAAGTACCTAGGTATAGCCCACTATCTATACTAATATTACAAAGCTGAAGAATTTGTTTGTTTGTTTGGTTGTACGCACTAATCTCAGGAACTACTAGTTCGAATGGAAAAAACATATTTTCGAACTCACTAACGACACAAATACGATTTACTGTTGCCGTGTCATCAAGCGTTGTAAATTCGAAACTTTAAATACTTGACAATTACGCTTCTGTGCAGCACAGAAACGTAAATGTCAAGTATTTTTAAGCGTAAATGTCTGCACAGACTGTGCGGCCCCTTATAGTTCCTGCACGCTTTTTGAGGTTCCAGACAAACTGGATAGATGAATCAAATCCTACCAATTATTACTATTTCCAAACTTTACTTGACTGTCCTGTTACCTGACTTTTACTGGAATCGTCGTCTTTGTCTCTGTCATCTATGACCTAGACTAGAGTCAAAAGCAAACCCATCTCAAATAAATAAAATATAAAAAAACACACAAAAAAAACAGACAGTCGAATTGAGTACCTCCTCCTTTTTTGGAGTCTGTAAAAAATCGACTAGCTCACACGAATTCCAAAATAGTCGTAGCTAGGTTTCTGAGCGCCCTTGGCAAGATTTGAATTTGCGCCCCTAATTCTTATTTTTGCTGTGCACGCTCTGTGGCCTAAACTAAACCACTGCTTTGATTATGACAAATGTCAAATGTCTTTGGATTCGTCTTAAGTGCCGAAATGTCATAGGCAATATGAATTTTGAAATGAATAAACACGATGGCAGCCGCCGTTACGTAAGTGAAGTCGTTTTTTCCTGACACAATCATGTGGAGTATTATAGATAATAATATTACATGGAAGGTGTCCGCAAAAGAATTTGCAACTTTAAAATGTAACTACTTTTATGTCAAAATAAAATACAGAAATGCGGATTTTATTTTTGAAAATAACTGAAGTTAAATGTTAACCGCAAAGGTAAAAGCGTGCGAAAAAGTAAATAATGTGTTTCGTTTAAACGAGTGTATTCGTCTTCGCGTTAAATACTATTTTTTGTTACTTTTTGCTCGTTTCCTGCGATATTCTTCAAATTTCGTCGCGAATATTTCGCGGTCTGTTAATGTATAAGTACCTACTCTTGATTTGAGAAAGCTCCATACAAAAGTCGTTTCGTTTAAACGAGTGTGAGTACTCGTCTTTGAGGTAAAAAATTATCTTTAATTACTTAAAAAAAAACCGCATTTCTGTCTTTTATGTTGAAATAAAAACAATTAATTACTTACCTACATAACATTTTTCAACATTATTCTACTACATTTTAAAGTTGAAGACACCCTATACTATAAGTGTCGAATAGATAACCTTCTTTTTTAAATTCAGTTAATAAAAGGCTCGAAGTGACGATTTTGTAACACTAAATTGTAGTATTAAAAATACTTGTAAGTATGTAAAAACTCAACCGCAAAAAGCAACCAAAAAGTTCCAAACAATTCACTTTTCAAAAAGTCTGTTGCACTTGGTGGCATCAAACCTGTGGTTGAACTTAACAAATACCACCGAATTTATCAACGTATCGACCATACAAGAGCACGCGAAGCAAGCTCGAAAATTTCCATACCTACATCTTCGGATAGGTTAAGAAATACGATTAGGAAATTACTTTGTCGGATATTGGACGGAGTTTGCGAATGAGACAACTGCGAGCGAAGCGAGCTCCGGAATTTTAGCATACCGTCTTGAATATGCAGGAGGACTTAGGTACTTGGCACTTTTACAAAAAAGCCCCCCACCTTTTGACGTACCTAGATTTTCTTATCTCTCTATATTAACCAATGTTCCGGAACTATTTGCAACCGTATTTAATTTTATAATTGGGGTGTCTGAATATTGCTCTTAATCCGTTACACGTTATATACCTATGCAATTTCGTTATAGCCGTTTTCTGACAGAAGCCTTGACTGGTTTCTCTTCGCGCGCTGCGCACTCTTCCGCTCTTTGATTAGCGCTAGCCGGAGTCCGTAGACTCGAAAGCTCGGTACTCCCTTACTTCTCCTAAAATTGTTTGTCCGAAAATCATTATCCATAACACCTTTGCTATAAACTTCAGTAACCATAATGTTCAAAATCCCGAAATTTTGTTTGACAGAATTATCTTTAGTTCTAAAAGTATTCTGTCATAATATCGAGTACTATAATAATTGAATCTCCTAATTTTACATGAGCTAAAGTCATATGTCCTAAGTATTGTGTTAAATAACGTGTATTATTCCGAATGTTCATTTATAATATTTTTTT
>NDFZ01004875.1:157902-176239 GCA_002192655.3 Mamestra configurata
TGCTGCATGCTTGCTTGCATGCTGCATGCTTGCATGCTGAATGCTTGCTTGCATGCTGAATGCTTGCTTGCATGCTGAATGCTTGCTTGCATGCTGAATGCTTGCTTGCATGCTGCATGCTTGCTTGCTTGCATACTGCATGCTTGCTTTCATGCTACTACTTAGGACTTATAACTTTTATTGAAAACAGTTTTATGTCTTTTGTATTTTATTGATTGTAATTTTTATGACAAACGAATTTAGGACATATAATATTTAGGGATTTCAATGTTATGGCATGTGATATTATGTGATATTAAGTTCGGGTAAGTTATCATTCGGACATATGATGATTAGGACAAAAAAGTTATGGCACTTTAAATTATGGATAAAAAAGTTAGGTGACACAATAGAGAACCGAAGCTCGTATATTTATGACAAATCTGAAATTTTGGGTTCGACATTAATTTATTGTTAAGTAAGAAGCAATGTTCTTAATCTTTTACGCTCAACTAGTGCAAGTTTTTAACGATGTGTGTAACTTTGCCTGTGCCCAGCGACTATGGACACTATGTATGGATCTGCAAAGTGCGCCCCCGAGGCTTGCGCCCTTGATAGCCGCCCCACCTTGCCAACCGTAACTCCGACGCTGCAGTAGGTACCTATTGTGGCCGGGAGCTTTAGTACTCTCAAATTTAAAAAAAAAAATCGCGGACATACCAACATACATACGAGTCGAATACAGAACCTCATTTTTTGAAGTTGGTCGGTAGAAAAATACCTTCTTGTTTATTCTTTTTCTTGTTTCTTGTTCATTTGGGGGTTTCCCCCCAATTTTACTAACTGGTAAAGAAGGTTTCTCTGTGGTTCTTCACAGAGCTTTGTTCTAGTTCGATCCAGCCCGTCCCTAGCTGTCTTCCCCCCAGCGACGCCCTAAGCCGAGGCCCCTCCCGGTTCGAGCTTGCCGCAAGCCAGACGTTAGGTAGAGGAGGGGGGCCTGCGTAGCCACACCCGGCTCTTACCGAGGACTCTTATTTCTGACCAACATGTATTGTAATGTAGATAGTTCATACAAGATGCAAAAATTCTCGAGGTCGCTTCGCTCATACTTACATTCTACATGTACACTCTCAAAGTTCTTGAACTTTCCTGCATTAGTCACAAAAGTTCCTTCTTTTTAAGTATGAATAAAATAAAATAAAACCTATCCGAGGTGTAGTGAGTGTAAAAATTTTCGAACTCGCACCGCTCGCACTTGAATTCCATATTCTCTCAGTTCTTAAACTTTCCTGTAAGTATAAGTCAAAAAGACACTTTTATTTATCTACTAGCTGTCCCATTTTCATTAATGTTCCGCTTCTATTGGTCGTAGCAAGCGTGATGTTATATACTTAGCATAATATAACCTTCATCGATAAATTGGCTATCCAACACTAAAATATATTTTCAATTCGAATCAGGTGCTCTACTATGACGTACTAATGCCATCCAATTTCGACGACGTAAAAGAGATAGTTCTATACGCTATGTATAGCTCCGTCTCTCTCATGGAGCGGAATCTCGATCGTTTTAAGACTTCATAGTAGGGCCCCAGTACCTAGTTCAAAACCAACGAATAAACTGTTGAGCTTTATAAAATTAGTATAGATGAACGGCTAAAAGAAGAAATAAAACATAGGTAGGTACAGTCGAATTGATAATCTCCTCCTGATGTCGGTTAAAAATCAAACCGATCCCAGATGGGGTGCAAAAATTGTGAGCTCGCTTAGCTCGCTCTTGCATTCTTCACTATAATAAGCTCTTGAACTTTTCTGCATCAATCATCAAAGTTACTTCTTATGGTATGAATTAATTGTTCATAGAAAATCAAATCTACCTGTATGGAGTATTAAAATTTGCGTTCTATACCTACTCTTTTTAAGTTCCTGAGCTTTCCTGCATCAATCAATAAAGATACTTCTATTTCAGTGTGAATAATGAAAAAAAAATCAAATTAATTATTTTTTATATTTCATCTGTTCCCGTTTCTTTTTATTTAAAATACAAAACAATTAACTCGAAAAAAAATCAAACCAAAAAGTAAAAAAAAAAAATTACCTACCTACAGATAAGAATAAAGTGATCAACGATGATCACTTTATTCCTGAAAATATTAATTTTATGCAAATGTAGCCTCTAAACCACGTGTGGGCGCTATTTAGTCAAGTCTGGAAAAATGATTTATGTGGCGCATGCGCCGTATTTTCTCATTTCAGTAGGAAATGCCGGAATAGGAACTTAGCCTTTTTCTCATTTTTTTATTGGGATTTCATTTCTTTTTTCCATGTATATGATAGAATTAGTTAGAAGAAATGCTTGCATACCAAATTTGAAGTTTTTACTTTCGTGGTGGCACTATTAGGTACCTACTCTGGAAAAAAGCTAATTGTAGTTCCTTTTAGATAGATTTTCGATTTCGGGATAATGCTGTGTTTCAACTTCATCGGACCAAGCATTAAGATCCTTCCATACAAACTAACACCACCTAAACCCCCTCTGGGGGGTTAGTTTTGAAACCCCCTAAATCGTGTTTTGGGTGTATTTCAGATAAACTAATAATGGCAACCTTTTTAATTTACTTATGTCAATATTCGTACCAAGTTTCAAGTATATTCGCCCAAGGAATATATTTTTTCATTCATACTTCCACCCTCTATTTCAACCCTTACGGGGGGGAACTTTCCTAAAATCTTTTCTTAACCGACGTTTCTTATTTATAACTAGCACTTCGCCCGCGACTTCGTCCGCGCGGATTTAGTAGGTACTCCACAAACTTCAACGCCCCCTCAAACCCTTTTTAAAGGTAAGTTTTGGAAAATTAAGCACTACGATATCCATTCAACGGTCTCAGGATCAGCCTACTATCCACCCAGTTCACCCCGTTCACCCCGCCAGAGGTTGACTATGTAAACATTGTTAGATCTGTTTCAAATTTCCCACTTTTAGCTTGTTCATTCCAATTTCCACGTAAATTGAAGTAAGCAATAATGTCCTCCCCTGAAAAATTCATCAACCCTTTTCGCCCCTTATATTTGTTATTCTTAATTTTTTATCCAAAACATTAATGCCGTGCATTAAGTTTCTCCCCAGTTAGCTCAAACCGCAACATTTTTCTTACTTAGAGCATCGAAAAATCCAAATATTTGTTATTTTTCTTTTTTTATCCAAAACATTAATGCCGTGTTTCAGCTTCATCGGACTAAGCGTTAAGATTCTCCCCAGTTCGCTCAAACCGTAACATTTTTCTTACTTAGACCATTTTTATGCCCGTCGTAACTTTAAAACGAAAGGTCCGATTTGAGTAATTTGAAGTGTAGTTTACATGTACATTATCAACCTTAATTCTAAACAAACAAACTAACTAATCTTTACTCTTTATAATATTAGTTTAGATAGATTAGATATATAATCCTGATGATGTGTCTGTTTGAGTATTATTCGCAAATTATCGGCATTCGATTGAACTGAGTCTATAAAATAATCATTAAAATGTCTTGCTATCATTTTAGGAATATTAAATTTCATAGAATTGGTTACCTCCCAAGTTGCTTTAGACTTGTTAGTGCTAGTTCCTATAAAATAGCTGTTTTGAGCCCTTTGTGTTAATTTGATCACTTTTTAATATCTCTTTGAGAATTATTTGAAAGCCGCTTTTGTATCACTATTTCGCTTTATTCTGTATTGCTATAATAAAGTTCATAATAAAGATCAAATAAGTTCATTGAACTTTATAGAATTTACTGGTGATTGTGGAATACTGAGCATACAAATGATAAAAGCACTCAATACAATTGCAAAAGAACTTGGCCCAAAGGAAATAAATACTAAAAATATTCTGCTTTTAATTTTCAAGATTAGAATCAAAATTTAGGATTCGTTGAATCTCGTGAGTTTGGAGGAATTACGTTACCCAAAAAATTGGGGCGTTTTTCAATTCTATTAGATTAAAACTCCTTTAATTGTATTAGAAGTTTCAACTACCATTACCGAAGTTAATGCAATTATCAATGTCTTCAGAACTGTTCAAAACATTATGCGCGCGTGGATTTCCTTAGCAGAGTTATTTTAGAAATGTATTTATTATACTCTTCAAAGATCTTATACTTACAATCATCAACAAATATATTTCGAAAAAGATTATTACAGGATTTTATGTTGATAAAAAACTCTATGGCCCATAACTCATTAATAGGTACCAACTCTTAACATCTTACACACGTGATAACTTTTAAACGAAATATCCGATTGAGATGAAACAAAAAGTATTTTACTTCTACATAAATACTCTTGATAACATAATGCTTAATTTCGATAAAGATTAATATTACGATACGTATTTAACGTAGTTTTTTTTCTTTAGACGATTTAATAATTATTTTGAACACAAAATGGGTTATTGTGATTAAACCATGATAGCTAGATATATGTTCTCGCGGACTTTTTTGTAGGTCTTAATGGGATCTTCTAACCCGTAGTACATCATTTTGTTCTTTTGTCAATAGTTTTTGCAGCGCACGCAAAAAAAGGTTTTTGATTTTACACCTTGTGTTACGAAATAGCAATTTTATTACGGATCCCTAATTTTGTTAAAAAAAAAATATAGCCTATAGCCTTCCTCGATAAATGGACTACCCAACACTGAAAGAATCATTCAAATCGGACCAGTAATTCCAGAGATTAGCGCGTTCAAACAAACAAACAAACAAACAAACAAACTCTTCAGCTTTATAATATTAGTATAGATCTACCTCCGTGCCAAATTTTATCTTTATAGATACAGAAGTTTCTGAGATTTCATGAATAAAATCAGTGAGGGACCTTTCGCTTTTCGTTGATCTGTAATTTTTAAACGAAAAGTCCGATTCGAATAATTAAAAGTCTAATTTACATGTACCTACATAATCAACCTCAATAATATTATCAAACCACTTTACCTCCTTGTATCCCGACGCCCACGAGTGGTCTTCCATTCTACTTCACCGTAGTGCTCTACGGTAAAATAGAATGGAGGACCACTCGCGTAATCGCATGCGTTTTTTCTAAAATTAGCTGAAAGCCCGAATGGTGAGATGGAATGGCTTAGCGGGTTTAGGGCTAGCAATGAGTCCGACAGTATGACGCAATTGGGCTTGAACTTAACAGACTTTGTTGCGTCGCGCGTTGGTGTTGGAGCTTAGAATCGTCTATCGGCTGCTGAGTACTGCTGAGGTCTGTTCTTTTAATAAAGCCTGTTACACAAGAGCAAAGAAACTTATAACTTAGCTAGAAGAAGTTTCATTGCCAAGCCTAACTTAGTTTGCGGTCTAGACTGCACACCAGTAAAGTACGAAAAATCGCTTTATCCATTCCATGTGAGCTAAGCTTCAAAACTATAAAATATGTCTTAGTATTATATTATCAGCTGTCCTGTACCTTAGGTCTGCAACACGGTCTGCAACCTTAAAAGAAAAAAAACTCAATCGTATTCCATACTTTTAGTCCTACATTTATTTGCATACATTATTTTAATGATAGGCGGACAGGGTATATCTGTCTCACTCAGATATGCTTAAAAACGTAAAAACGCCGAATTCTTTAGTCAAAGAGTATAATAAAGATTGTCTTTAGTTCACCGATTTGACAGTTTGTTACCAAGCTAAAGCTAAATACAATTGCTAGCTTTATTTTAAAAAAAGTGGTGTTATTCCTTCGTATTTCTATGATATATCGATCAAACGACTATATTTTATAATGTCCTCTTTTACTCAGATTTGCCGATTGAGTAATTACTTCGTGGGAAGCTATAAAACTGTTCTACATGGAAGGTAAGATTGAGGTTATGACGCTTGGGTTATTGTTTATTTTAGAACCTTATGATCATCTTACATTTTTATTTTATATGAGGTTTCTAAATAAAAATATTCAGTTTAACTATTGTAGCATGTGTTATGTTCAAACCTTTAAATGTGAATATCAAAAACACAGCAGTAAACAAATCATAGATACAGAAGAAGACGCAGGAGTCGCAGGGCGATCCCCGGCCGTCTTAAGCGCGGGCCTGCGGACGGCGAGCGTTGGGTGGCTCGCTGTCCGATCACCACCAGGCCCGGGTCGATGGCGCGTTATGTTCCACGCGCGCCTCAAAGAGATGTCAGCATAGAAGCCGGGGCCTGCTGAGGCCAGAGCCTGCCAGGGTTGCGGAATTTGTTCTAAAGAGTCACCGCGGCCCAGGGATGCAAAGGGCTTTAGAAGGAACACGGATGGGTTTTAGTCAGTAAGAGTCTGACACTCCTTTCAGCTCCACCCAGAGCGGAAGAAGTCATTTGATGATTTTCCATCCATAAAAAAAAAAAACAAATCATAGAGCCTAAGATAGAAACTTTCACTTTTTCTGTTACAGAACAAACTGGCTTGCACCTGTTCAAGCATGCAGCTATACGAAGAAGTCTGCGGAGGAGAGGCTGGGCTTGGACAAGCCAAAGCGGCCTCTGACTCCATTCTTCAAGTTCATGACACAGATGAGGCCAGCGCTCCTGGCCAAAAACCCAGGCATTTCATCCAAAGAGGCCATATCCTGGACATCTAAACACTGGCAACAGTTGGATTTAGAAGTAAGCTAAATTCTAGCAAACAACACTATCAAGCTTGTATTACTTTCAGTCACCGTGCCTATAGTATAAAGAGTCAGACTTGATTTCTGTAATAAATAATACTGCTTAATCTGGGAATCAAACCCAAATACTACACACACATGGATCCAATGTGTCCACTAGACCCTAACCTCTATAATTTCTTCATTACAGACCAAAACTCAAATGGGAAAGGAATATGAAAAAGACTTAGAAGACTATAAGAAGATCAAGGCAATGTATGATTCTTCACTGACAGACCAACAAAAGGAAGACATCAAAAGGGTGAAACTTGAATTGGCTGAGGCTAAGGAAAAGAGAAAATTAAAAGCTGTAAGTTTTAGGCTCAAAATAATAAGTAGTTCTGAAAAAACCATGTCATCTTATTTTTATATATTCTGAGCACCTTGATCTCAATGGGAATATTTTCCTACTTCCATGAAATAATATAAGCTATGAGCTCTATTTTGAATTTTTAGTTGTCCCTACATCAAGCCCATTTCCCATTAAATTTTCGTTCCAATGGCCATAAAAATATTTTGTTTGTATAATTTCAGGAATACAAAGAGCTTGGACGACCTAAAAAGCCAATGTCATCATATTTCCTCTTTATTCAATCTAGAAAGGAAGGATTTAACGGCAAAGACTTGAAACAGTTTCAAGAACAAGTAAAGAAAGAATGGCTAAAATTAACTGATGCTGAAAAAACCAAGTTTGAGAAACAGGCTGCAGATCTAATGGCTAAATACAGGTAAGTTTCTTCAGAACAAAACATCACTTGCATGCATGTACTTATTCTCCAAATAGAGGTGTATTGTTTGGGACTCCAATATTTCGCCAGATTTATGACTGATCTCTTTTGCCACTCATTGGACCTACACATCATTATAACTTTAGTTTATGATTTAAAATTATTAAAATCCACCAAGTCAGATATCGACTTTAGAGCCTGTTCAGACCTACGAGCCTAAAACACACTGTCAAGTACTACACCGCGAGGAGGACGCCGGTGTACGCGTGTTTTCTCGACTTGTCGAAAGCTTTTGATCTGGTCGCCTACGATGTGCTCTGGGACAAGTTGAGAGGCGCGGGTGTGCCGGCGGAATATACATCCCTCCTCAGATACTGGTATGCTCACCAGACAAACCGGGTGAGGTGGGCCGGTACTCTGTCGGATGAGTACAGGATGGAACGCGGTGTAAGGCAGGGGGGATTAAGCTCGCCTTTGTTATTTAATTTATATGTAAACCAGCTTATCGAGCGACTGAGCAACACACGTGTCGGCTGTCACATTGACAGTACGTGTGTTAATAATATAAGTTACGCGGACGACATGGTGTTGCTCAGTCCATCGATAGGCGGGCTCAGAGAATTGTTGCGAACCTGCGAGATGTACGCGGAGGCGCACGGCCTGAAATACAACTCGAAAAAAAGTGAGATCCTAGTGTTTAAGGCGCCTAAACAACAGCCCCGTCGTGTGCCGCCGGTATATCTCAACGGCATAGTACTCAATGTGGTGGATACTTTTAAGTACCTGGGTCATGTTGTCACTAGCGACCTACGGGACGATAGTGATATAGAGCGTGAGCGCAGGGCGTTGGCGGTGAGGAGTAATATGCTCGCCCGTAGGTTTGCTCGCTGTACGGCAGACGTCAAAGTCAGTTTATTTAAGGCGTTCTGTCAGTCCTTTTATTCGAGCGGCCTATGGGTGTCATTTACGAGCCGAACCTACAACGTCCTGCGTGTACAATACAACAACGCTTTCAGGATGCTGTTGCGGCTGCCGTGGCGCTGCAGTGCGTCGGGCATGTTTGCAGAAGCTCGCACGGATGGCTTTCACGCCATCATGCGTAAGAAAGCGGCTTCTTTACTGCAGCGCTTACGTAACAGTCGGAATAGCATCCTGAAAATGATTGCTGACAGACCGGACTGCCCCATCCAAAGACACTGGGTGGAGGTAGCTACGGGTTTACAAAAATAAACTCTCCTGTAATTACCTACTAACAATACTAATATAGTATATAAGCACGCATATTATGTTACTAACTTAGCACTAACAACATATGGATGTGATGTCTGAAATAAAGATCTTTTATTTANCAGCCCCGTCGTGTGCCGCCGGTATATCTCAACGGCATAGTACTCAATGTGGTGGATACTTTTAAGTACCTGGGTCATGTTGTCACTAGCGACCTACGGGACGATAGTGATATAGAGCGTGAGCGCAGGGCGTTGGCGGTGAGGAGTAATATGCTCGCCCGTAGGTTTGCTCGCTGTACGGCAGACGTCAAAGTCAGTTTATTTAAGGCGTTCTGTCAGTCCTTTTATTCGAGCGGCCTATGGGTGTCATTTACGAGCCGAACCTACAACGTCCTGCGTGTACAATACAACAACGCTTTCAGGATGCTGTTGCGGCTGCCGTGGCGCTGCAGTGCGTCGGGCATGTTTGCAGAAGCTCGCACGGATGGCTTTCACGCCATCATGCGTAAGAAAGCGGCTTCTTTACTGCAGCGCTTACGTAACAGTCGGAATAGCATCCTGAAAATGATTGCTGACAGACCGGACTGCCCCATCCAAAGACACTGGGTGGAGGTAGCTACGGGTTTACAAAAATAAACTCTCCTGTAATTACCTACTAACAATACTAATATAGTATATAAGCACGCATATTATGTTACTAACTTAGCACTAACAACATATGGATGTGATGTCTGAAATAAAGATCTTTTTTTTTTTTTTTTTTTAACTTATACCCGGAGCGGTAGCGATAAATTGCGCCGAGGTATCTCGTCGGGTATTTTGTTTGGAGTCCCGAGGGTGGGCAAAATGGGCGAAACCAGTATACTGCCCAGGTAGACGGATGTCTGAACGGAAGGATTACCCACTCACACACACAGGTTTTATTCGTTGCGTATTTCACGTAACCATTTGAAGGCCCCTAAAAATATAATGGTTTGCAATGAAAATTCGAGTGAGAGTTGAAAATATAGTATTTTGCGACCTTTATTATTTTTCTACAATAAATAGTACAATTCACTAAAATATAGTACAATGACATAGTTGAGTCAGAAGTTTGTTAAAAATAAGCTCTTTCCTTTAGTTTGCCATGTGTTATTATTATTGCGCAAATTCGTTCCTTACGTGTAATGTTGTTCTTTTTACCATCTTGCATGCATGTATTTTCTTGTATGTATGACTCATGTTTAGCAAATAAATAAATATTATAATACGTGTTTTTTTTCCAAAATCAACTAGTTCGATTCCTAGCAAGGAATACCGATTTTTAAAAATCCAGCGATGCAGTTTTAGATTTCATCAAAATCGGGCTCGAAACTCCTTTCAGTGTATTTCGATATTCATCATAGTTTCGGATTTGGCCATCCACGCAAACTAATTCACCCTGCATTACAATGTTCGAAAATTTGATAGTTAATTATCACGAATCCTGAACTCAAATGTACCTTGGTAGTTTGATACGCCATTTTTATTTCATCTTTTAAATTTCAGAAAAGAATTAGAAGCATGGGAACTGAAAATGATTTCAATAGGACGCATGGATCTGGTACGCAGCAAACCCTTGCGAGAGAAAAAGCCAAAGACAGTCGCCAAGAAACAATAGGAACTCGGGTGCTCTGACGAACCAGCTGACTCTCTTCCTCACAATAGCGATAAGGATATTATTGTACAAAGTATAGATAAGCATACTACCACTAGTCCAGATTCAAATAATGAAAGTACAGTTCCTCATAGTATTTCTTCTTCAGAGTCAGATCGTCGGAGCACGGGTGATGTTGCCACTCCAGCTAAGGAGCCGGTTCAAAGTGACCAGCCTAACCAGAGTAAGAATATCTTCAGTAGTATTAAAAACTTTTTTAATCGTTAAGTTTAGTTTTTTAGATCTTGACTTCTCATCGTGCATTTGTTGTAATGTTTTTGTTTTTTCAGTTGTAATAGTTTTTTCATATTAGAATATAGTTTATGACTACATCATTGTTTTTTATTAGTTGCTATCCTTTCCTCATAGACAGAAGGGTCAGCGCAGACAGTGTATGGTCTGTCTTAACTGTCGATAAGTGAACTTATACTGTAATCAATTGGTAAATGCTTATTATGCACACATTTTTTTTTTGTATTACCTAGGTATTTTATATTTCGTTGTGTACAAACATGTTTCTCAAGTTAAAATGTTTATGAAAATAACCAACATCACTATATTTTATTAAGCCGTTGGTCCCGGCTGTCATTTGTAGATCTTTGGCAGTCGTTACGGATAGTCAGAAGCCAGATAATCTGACACTAGTCTTGCCAAGGAGAACTGTGTTACCCAGTTAATGGGTTGTGGAGGTCTGGTAGGCAGCCGCTCCATGTAAAATATTGATATTCAGCTGCATCCGGTTTGACTGGAAGCCAACCCCAATATAGTTGGGAAAAGGCTAGGCAGATGATGACTATATTTAGATCACACACCTCTTAAAAAATATGATTCAAATACCGGTCTTATGTCCGTCGGATTAATTAACCTGGTGGTTTTTATTTCAGCGTTCTTTCGACGCCTATGGAGTTATTAACAGAAACAAAATATGTACCATTCATAACCATTTTTTAATTCAAATATGTTACAAAATATAATTAAAATAAACTATTATTTTATTTATAGTTTTTTGACCTTTATTTACAATTGAATTAAGCTGATACACTAAATTATTCACAGAGATTTTAAAGCAGAGTATTATCTAGTCTAGTTCAAGGTAAAGACTGAGATATGAACAACAAGAAACAACTATTTTATTTATATTATCTATGCATGCATAATGTTGCATATGCCAGGCGAGTGCCTTGAAAAAATATGTGGTTTTAACAGAATTATGAATAGGAGGAAGACATTTTGTAACAATTTACCATGTGATCAGTGGCATTTGGCAAGTGTCTGTGTTCAGACGTTATGCTGTCTGGCCATGTTCAGCATTGTATTATATTTACACATAAGACCTATATTTACACCCTGTTGTAAGCAAGCAGTAAATTTATCCAGGTTTTGCAGTTTGGCAGGAGCAAAAGAATTGCATTTAAATCTTTGGTATTACCATAATACCAGCCTAATTCTAAATTGTAGTTAAAAAATTACTATTCCATTACCATAAAACCCATTTTTAAAGTATAATGTTGAGGAGTTTAGTTAATGTTACATTTTTGGGACATTCAAATTGATTTTTTATAATATTGGGGTCAGGTGTATTTCAGGTAAGTACAAATATATACTATGGGTATGTACTTAAGTTTTCATATTTTTCTTAATAAATTGATACATGACTAATAAGTCTAAAAATATTAAGGCAGTGTTAGAATCGAGACAGGTTAAAAGTTCAACAAATCAATTAATAATATTAAATAAAAACAATAAAATCTACAAAAGTCACAGACTGCCATATATGAAAGTGGTTAATATAATTTATTTAACAACTTTGGATATAGTATTAAATTTCAAGATTATAAAATATACTCACAAGTCCAGGCCATCGATATTGGTTATACAGGCCATTACAATTTAAAGGACTATATTCCTTTATCAAAATACTATATTTTATAAGTATAAAGCATGAAAATAGTTTACTAATTTGGCATACTATTGAACATTCTTCGCATTTTTTGATGTCCTCAAGTATTACTATTTTATAATATTTATTGCTTTCACAATGTTTTACAGAAATAAATACAATTTAAATGCAAAAGAGTAGTAAAATTTTCTATTACTTACTTATATTGTACAGAAAATGAATGCATTAATCAATAACATTAAAAAATATTATCATGAACATAACTAAAACTTCTGTTTGTGTTGCTATATACAAAATTGATTCTAATTTAAAACTAAAAATGGCAATATGTGACTAAAACGCACACATGTCACATCTTCTCACTTATGAATAAAGGCACAAGCAATCAAAATATGGAACATTATGGAGCACCTTCAAAATTCAACATTTTGAGTGAACATACACAACACATTCGAGATTTTTAACCAAACTTGAGTTGAATTTTGAACATTACCCCAATTTATTCTAGCCAGCTATTGTTAGAAACTGCTCAGTCAATTTAATGCCCTCAGCTTGGGTACAAATGAAGTAATTACTATGTAATTAAACTATCCTTCAACGTGATTACTAGCGATTGTATGCAAATTGTGGTAAATAGAAATATACAAATGTCGCATGATATTACACCCACACATTGTATCAAGTAAATAAGTTTCTGGACTCTATGAGAAGATACAATATGCAAGAGTTGCAATACATTGGCAAATTTAGAATTACTTCTTTGTGAAGGAAACCAAATCAGCTTTGTTATAGCATAGATGAGTACTGGTAAGAAAAAGTAAGTTCCATCAAAATTGACCAATGACAAACCATACAGTAATTGAATCAGAAGTGATAACAAAACTACATCGTATTTGTTATTAGAGAGTTGCTCCCATTGGGATGGTATTGGCTCTGGCTCTGGTGCCGGTGTTGCGAAAGGTGCCAAATCACTGGGTACCTCTGCATCGCCTGACGCGATGTCATGATTGAGAGATGATAACAACTCAAAAGAATCTGTTTCAGGGATGATTACACCATTGTTGAGCGAAGTCTTGCTACTGCTATTTACCGAAGTATGCGAAATCTCCGGAATTGAATCAGGAATTATGTTTCTGACCGGAGATTCTGGAAAAATACAATGTGATAAGCAAAGCCTATCTTACGTATTCTGAGATGTTACTAGTATTGAATTAATTGTAATACCTATAGGACCCTCGCCGCCACTTTTCCCGGATATAAGTTGGAGTCTATTGTGAGAATTTTCTAATATTCTCTTTCTACGAGCTTCGCGACGAGCTGCTGCAGCATCAGCCATGTTGACAATTTTGACATTAATGAAATGACATTTCTATTTTCTCCATTCACTATTATTGCCAGCGTGGGTATTATTTTGTCATGATTACTCAAAATATTTTGTTTGACTAAATTATCCTGATTTACATATTTCCATGTTTTATACCAATTTAGAGTGTTCATTAATACCGTGATTTTTTGTCACTAAAATTCAAAGGAAGTGTGTTAGTCAAAAACTAGATTCAAATATTGAACCTTGGAAGAATTGCTAAATGTTGAAATATTATGTTGTGCAATTTATCGCAGTCTTAAAACAAGTCAAGAAATAGGTGGCCTGTATTTCTGAACTGTGAAATTCTTTTGGCGATGCAAAGATTACGCGACGCCTCTAGCGGCGAAATTTAGAAGTTGCGTAATTACGCCACTTGCAGCGTTGCCAACAACAATTTATCAAATTTCCCGAAAATCTATGTCTAATTCCCATTTACTATTTATATAAAAAATGTACTGATTTCCCACAAAATCCCCTTATTTTTTTTTTAGGGAATGAAACTAATTTCATCAAATTTTCTAAGATTTATATTCCATTTACACACTTTTGAATTTTATTTTCACACTTCCATATTTTTGTAACTAACCTTTTTCTCGATGAAGTAAACTTGACACTGCCGCGTAGTTTTTAACTACTTCCCTCGTTGTCATTAAAAATAATTACAATTTTGTATTTCAATTTCGCAAATTAAACATTTTCGCCAGATATTTCAAACTCTGAAGAACTACCAAATGGTTTCCGTTAAATGTCGCGGCAGACCAAGGCGAAGATGTCGAGACGAGTTGGATACCTACCGAAAGGACTGGCTCGACATAGCAAATGACAGAGCCCAGCTGTGGGACAAAATAGGCTAGATTCATTTCGAACGTATGGGTCGAACCCGTCGAACGATATAAATAAATTTAGAAAAAGGAGTCAAAACAAAAATGTTAAGATAAGTATTTCGATTTCTTGACAAAGTGTTTTGACTTGGCCCGGACTATCGATATTCAAAATCCCTGCATAATGCCAATCGTCAATCAACTTGAGATTCCTCTCAGTTTGGGGAATTCCACACAAGTTGGCAACTCTGAGTGAAAACTGTCAAAGTGTCGTTCTTGTTCACAATTTGACACTAGAGGCGCTAGTTAGAATCTTTGTATCGCCAATAATTTCTGTTGTAATATTTCTGTGCTGTAAACACCAGTATTAATTTGGCAACCGGAAGTTTGTGTGTTGTCTGTTACCAGTAACGCCAAGGACTTTTGTTTGGCGCCTTTACGGGCCGGTTGGTTTTTACTGATAAATTCGTCAAATTACATAAAATAAATACAAGATTCTGTTAAATATAATGGCTGACAAAGGTGACGGAGGTAATTGTATTCAGAATCAATGTTTTAACCGATAATGCTGTTGTTCTTTGCTGACGCTTGAGCTTGACAGCCAGTGATTTTTTGGTTATCAAAAAAGACTTCGTAGAGAATCTGTAATTTCTGTCGTTTGTAGAAACCTTTGATGATGCGGTTGAAGAGAGGGTGATCAATGAGGAGTACAAAATATGGAAGAAAAACACTCCGTTTTTGTATGATTTGGTGATGACACACGCACTGGAGTGGCCCTCGCTTACTGCCCAGTGGCTTCCAGACGTGACCCGGCCTGAAGGAAAGGACTACTCAGTTCATAGGTAAGGTAACCTTGTTCATATTTTGGATGCTCAGTTTATGGCTGATTCTTGATGAAAATTCTTGACACATCATTTTGAGGAAAGTCATGTCAATAATATCCTGGTTATCTTCATTGCCTACATCTTAATTTTTCCGGTTACATTTGTTTGTCCCAAGAAATATTTAGAATATAAGTTGAACAACTCTTTTGTTCTCTTTTTTAAGTTTGTATTGTGTGCATGGGGAGTTGACCCTGTTGTACTGTGAGATATTCCAATAGACATTGTAATATTGAGTAAAGAAAGGCCCTACTTAAAATGTATCTATGACCAGTTCACCTTTGTGTACCTATGTGATTTCAGAAACTTAGTTTTATTATAGGTTGATCTTGGGCACACACACATCAGATGAGCAGAACCACTTGCTGATTGCCAGTGTCCAGCTACCCAATGAAGATGCACAGTTTGATGCTAGTCATTATGACAATGATAAAGGAGGTGCGTACTATGTGCCGGCATTATGCCACATATAATATAAGTATGCCAATACTATGGCAACTTTTATCTCTTGACAAGACCCACATATATTTGTATTTTGGGACACCAGATTTCGAAGATTTATTGAAATAGAAAACATTTATTCCTCACAGGTACAGTACAACAGACACCAAGTAGAAGAGAAAAACATAACAGAATAATTATTAATAATTGTCCTAAACATGCAATTCTTTTGGCTCTGCTATTTATTTGTTTTAAATAACTTTCTGCTGCTGGGTTTCTATCATTTAACTATGGTTTGCCACTGTTTAACCTTTTGAACTCCATTGTCCCCTGTATGCCAAATGTGTCAAATATGCGACAAAAAGTACTCCGAAATCGTGGCGTCAGGGGCACACCGATGCATTTATGCTCTGGCATTCAAAAGATTAAGAAAGAGATTTACACAGATACATGACAAATATCCTTATTGCAAAGTGTAGGTATTTAAAGACCAAAGAACTACCTACCTATAAATAAAGGTCATTGAACTTTTCTTAAGTGCCTTTGAATAACTTTTATGACAACTGCATTTGACACTAGGACATCACATACACCATAAACTCATTTTTCACATTGGGGGTAGGCAGAATCTATGGAGTGCCAACTCCTAGTCCTTATATTATATCTCTTTTGCTTACTTGGACATACATCGAAAATATTTTTGATTTTCAGAATTTGGTGGCTTTGGCTCAGTGTCAGGTAAAATTGACATTGAAATCAAGATCAACCATGAAGGTGAGGTGAACAGGGCACGCTACATGCCGCAGAACCCCTGTGTCATTGCCACCAAGACCCCTTCCTCGGATGTGCTAGTCTTCGACTACACCAAGCATCCGTCAAAGCCTGAACCTTCTGGTGAATGCCATCCAGATCTCAGGTATGACGAGACAACTCTTTTCCCTTTGCTAAATGTGGAGGCTTGTGTATGGCCCATTCTGATATACCCTGCTGTTATCTAATATTTTGTAAGAGTGGTTACGCACTGCACCAGATCCGAATCCGTGTAAAAAGGGGTATAAAAAATCTTACCAAATTCGGATATTGCTGTTTGCACTGCATCCAATTGCAATTCGTGAAAACACTGAGTCTAAAAACTCTGACCGAATTTGGATATTGCTTGTGCACTTATCCAATCTCAGATTCAAATCCAAGCTATTTATGGGCCACCTTTAGATATTTTCGATTTAAATGCAAGATGCGAAAGCGTCTGTACTACGGCTACTTCGGTTGGTCAATATTTCTTCTGAATTGGAGGCTCACGGATGACAGAAAAATCAGATGATGGAAGTCGCACTCGGAACAGTTACAAAACCACATCATAGCTATTCTAATGATATTGGATGGATATTGCTAATTAGGTACTCTCTTGTATTGTATTCTTTGTATAAGTTGTGTATTAGTTTGGCTACATTAACTACATAATTAAAAGAATGTGTTGGCAACATGAGACCAATTAATATCCATTGTATATTTATTTTTCCATTGATAAAAATGGAACATTAACATACAGTACTTTATCCACAGATTACGAGGTCACCAAAAAGAAGGCTATGGTTTATCCTGGAACCCCAACCTCAATGGCTATCTTCTGTCAGCAAGGTTTGTGTTATTTTAACTGTTATGGAGTTCTGAATCATGAGTTTTTTGGCATGATGGCATCATGATTGCGATCCCAAAATATGTAGTATGCTTTCAATCTTTTTAACTTTAGATAGGTAAAGTTCTTTCTAACTAAGCCATGGCAGATGCTATGTGAAATGTAGTGCTGTGTGGAAATAAAGTAGACAAAGTTATAATCTTGTCTCAGTAGTAGATAGCAGTCTGAAAGTTTACAAGAGGTGTACAAAAAAGAATTTAAAAATAAAATGGTGTACTTAGTATCGTTCTACACGTCATACAGCATAAATACGAGCTCCCGAATTCTAATTCTCCTGAAATTACGAGCACCAGGTGGCAGCACTTAGGCGTCAGGTCCTGGCATATGTCAATACGCTAATGTTTTCTGACATTTGTTAAATTAATAATAATAATAATAATTTTATTGAGGAACAACATTGGAACCATTCTTGTTAGTAAACACCTTATATACTATAACTTATGCACTAGGGTTAGTAACAAAATTTATATATGAATATTAATAAGTCATGTACTTACGAGGCATTTCATGCGGACAATGATTTCGCATGAGATGCCTCAGCACAGGAGCTCTCGGATCCTCAGCCACAACTTTCAGGATGCTATTGCTACTCCCTTGAATCCTCCTCACAAGCGATGCCACCTTTTTCCTGATGATCGCATGGAAACCATCCGTATGCGATTGGGCAAACATCCCTGAGGCACTACAGAAACGAGGGAGTTTCAACATCATCCTGAAAACATTGTTGTACTGGACGCGCAAGGCATTTAGCGTCCCCCGTGAGCAGTTGAACCACAGACTTCCCGTGTACAGGCCCTGGCAGTACGCTTTAAACAAGGTTATTTTGACCTGATCGGTACAACGGAAAAATCTGCGCGCCAACATGTTCCCGCGGACCGCCAACGCCCTGCGCTCCCTTTCAACGTCATCATCATCCTTAAGGTCGTCGACAAGTATATGGCCCAGATATTT
>NDFZ01004875.1:176759-189036 GCA_002192655.3 Mamestra configurata
TTGTTAGTAAACACCTTATATACTATAACTTATGCACTAGGGTTAGTAACAAAATTTATATATGAATATTAATAAGTCATGTACTTACGAGGCATTTCATGCGGACAATGATTTCGCATGAGATGCCTCAGCACAGGAGCTCTCGGATCCTCAGCCACAACTTTCAGGATGCTATTGCTACTCCCTCGAATCCTCCTCACAAGCGATGCCACCTTTTTCCTGATGATCGCATGGAAACCATCCGTATGCGATTGGGCAAACATCCCTGAGGCACTACAGAAACGAGGGAGTTTCAACATCATCCTGAAAACATTGTTGTACTGGACGCGCAAGGCATTTAGCGTCCCCCGTGAGCAGTTGAACCACAGACTTCCCGTGTACAGGCCCTGGCAGTACACTTTAAACAAGGTTATTTTGACCTGATCGGTACAACGGAAAAATCTGCGCGCCTACATGTTCCCGCGGACCGCCAACGCCCTGCGCTCCCTTTCAACGTCATCATCATCCTTAAGTTCGTCGACAAGTATATGGCCCAGATATTTAAACTTGGTCACCTGCTTTATATTAGCGCCATTCAAGGTAATCGTAGGAATGGTGTCTGGGCACTTACCGGCGGCCTTGAAGACCATGAACTCAGTTTTCCTTGTATTATATATAAGACCATGTGATGCGGCGTATTTTTCACACGTCTTCAGCATCTCTCTGATTGACATCAACATCATATTTACGTCAGTCACTTTCAATGAAGGGAACCTCTCGTCTATGTGGCGCCAACTGGTGGCGTAAATTTTCCTAGGAAGAGGGTTCCTAGGAAAATTTACGCCACCAGTTATTTACCATTAGGTCAGAGGGAGTTCAAGTCTAGAGCGCAAATATTGCTATGGCTACTTCAGACTGATATTTGTCGTATTCGAAATGGATGAAGTGCTTAAACACTATATTTACTGGTCTACAATGTTCTTTCATACCATTGTAAAAATCTTTTTTTTTAAGTTGTGCTTTTTCCATAGGAAACAACCAATTCGAACCACGCACTAGCTTCTGACGTATTATAAGTGCCCGTGCGTGTAACCCTATGCTAAAATAAAATGTATTAAATTGAATTGTTTATTGACCAGTGATGACCACACAATCTGCCTGTGGGACATAAACGCGACGCCTAAGGAGGGCCGCGTCATCGAAGCCAAGTCAGTGTTCACGGGCCACACGGCCGTCGTCGAGGACGTCGCGTGGCATCTGCTGCACGAGTCACTCTTCGGCTCCGTCGCTGATGACCAGAAACTTATGATTTGGGATACCAGGTATAGATTTCTTATATAAGCATTATCAACAGTCCCTTGTTGGACAGTAGCCGCAATCTACCGCAATTCATCTCGATCATATTTATTTAAAAGCCATAAACATTTTGTTGCTTAACAGTTTTCATATCTCATGCAATAAAGTTCTAAGATACTCAGTTTAATTACCACCTTCCTGAACTATTATCTGTCATACTGGCGTCGAGCGAGTGATGGCGGTTGTGCGGCACTAGCGGCATGTGTGGGCACGCTCGTGGCGCACACTAACATAACGAAGATGTAGCGGAACAAGCGCCCAGATCAATAAGTTAGTTACCGCCGCTCGTGCACTCTATCGCGTGTGGTGTTGTTGTGTCCCTTCAGAATACTTGGATGAGGTCGGCGCATCGTCGTTGCTTATTATTCCGTTTATTCATTTTCTAAGCTTATTTTATTTACAGTTTAATGATTTCTTTAAAAAAATATAGTAGTTAATGGGTGTCCGAAGCAGGGTCCAAGCTACTGGTGATAAGGGCTCCAGAGACAGGAATTTCCTAACAATGGAAGCCGTATCGAGGAATAATGCCATTTGTATGAGGCCCTTGATCCAACCACGCAATTCCAGCTTCGACAGGTGCGAGGGTTGTAGCCACCTGGCCGTTGGCGGCAACGACCATCGGCACTATGACAGCTTATCCTGTGCTTATTCATTATTATAATATTTAGTTCAAACAAATTAACCATTAATATAAAATTAAGTTAATTCTATCACAAAACCACCATCACAGAACTGCAAATACTCTGAACATTATTATCTTCCATTCATCATTAATCAAATCCAATCCAGAGTTGGTCACTATGAGCAAGTTCAGGGTCAACATCAAACGCGGTCTAATAAGCGGCCACGGTAAAAAATGATTGTCGGTAGAACTGCCTAGCTTTTTGAACGCCATTGTCACTTATACATGACAAGCAAGCGCGTGCCCTGTACGCCAAACGTCACAAATATGTGACAAAAAGTACACACATATGTGACAAAAAGTACGGCGAATTTATGGCTTGGCGTCGGGGGCACGCCGATGCATTTATGCTCTGGCGTTCAAAAGGTTAAAGAGCACTGAATAGTCATCGCTACTCATAAGATAACATTACGTCTGTGTTCCCCGAGAGTTAGACAGAGACACACCCGTATTTTTTCAGTTATCATAGAAGTTATGCATCATATTTTTTATACATTATACTTTTGATAGCTGCTTAGATTAATAATCTACAGCTAGAATATTTGTAAATATGTGATCATATAAAATAGTTTATTTACTTGTCATTGATTGCAATCATTGCCACATATGGTAGTAGGTACAGTCTATTCACAGTTATTTTTCCGGAATTATTCGACACTAGTGGAGTGGGTCTATTAGGGCGAACATAAAGCTGTTGGTCCTGAGCCTGATCTCTACCGGGCGTATCGGATTGCTGTCCGATCGGGACGAGAATAAAGGAACAAGGAACAGCGAGTGCTTCTGTGTTTACACACATACCTGTGCACTACGTAATATCTCTTAAGTACTTTTGTAATCACCGGGGATGTTGGCCACCATGGCCGATAATAGGTCAGGAGGATTCTTACATAATATAGCCTATGTCCATCTGGTACCTTTTGAAATGGGGAAAATTATTTAACCTTTTGAACGCCATTGTCATGTATAACGTGTGACAAGCAAGCGCGTGCCCTGTACGCCAAACGTCACAAATATGTGTCAAAAAGTACGGCGAATATGCGACTTGGCGGCGGGGGCACGCCGATGTGTTTATGCTCTGGCGTTCAAAACGTTAAATAGACGCTGGTTCTGCAGGTGACCCTCCACATAAATACCCCAACTCATTTTTTTTTTTTCTATCGCTGTTCAACCTATAAGGTTGTCGACTGCTTAACCGGGCTTGCCTGTGGTGGCCTCAATATAATATTAAAGCCTCCAGCCAGGGCGACTACACGCTAAGGGCACCCCCCGTGGGGTACGGGCCTCGGCTAAGGGCGTCGCTGGGGAGAGGACAGCTAGGGATGGTCTGGATCGAACTGGACCCCAACTCATAATATTACCACTCTCTTTATAGTTAATGATGTATTTCTCATTCCAGATGTAACAACACGTCGAAGCCGTCACACACAGTGGACGCGCACACCGCTGAAGTGAACTGCCTCAGCTTCAACCCTTACTCCGAGTTCATACTAGCCACAGGCAGTGCTGATAAAACGGTACATTTATTCACTAACTAATTCTCGCATAAGAAGAGATCGGATAATCGTATTCTGCATTTGTAAGCCGAAGAACTGCCTAGTTATCAGTGGCGACTTTCTGTACACAACAAACGTTTACGTTCAAGTTTATAATGTGTTTGTAAAGGGGAATGCCCATTTTAGGCCTTGCGATGCCCATGAAATTTAATTTAGTAAAAAAATATGTAAATTTTACGTAATTAACTCTTCTATTCACGACGCGATACAAGTCAGTAACATTTTTTAATAAATAATAAATATTGAAACGATACAACGAAATAAACAGACATTTGCTAGGTTGCCAATTTAAAATCCGGGAAAATATAAAGATTTGTTGCAAAACATTGATTTGACATTTACACATATTGTACTTTATTTATTTGTCCTTTTGTTTATAGAAGCCCCAATGCATTTGATGTTACTTGTGGGCACTCAGGGCCTAAATCACTATGGCGGCTTGGCATCCCCCGTAAAGTTATTTAAAATTTAAGGTTTTTAGGTTGTTATCAAGTTTATCCCTTGCTCAAGATTATCCGTCACTAACTTCAGTATATCCACTGCAGTTAGTGAAATTAACTTAGAGGGAGAAACTGAGGATTTACCCTCAGTTTCTCCCTCTAAGTTAATTGCACGCTTTCTTTCAAAACCCAATTAAATTCAGGATCAGTGGCTTCACATCCTAAAAAAATAACATTGCTCGACAATGCAAAATAAGCAATGAATACTGTTGCATTGACAATATTCAAGGCATTGCGATTGATTGTGTGAACTTGTGCATACCCACGCAAGTTTATGGTTCTCTTGAGACAAGACAGCTTATCGCAGTATTCGCAGTCCAGTTGAGTGCTATAGGCACGAAGGCATAGTTGGGGCACAGCACCCCTTGTCCGGGACCTACATCCAGTCGCTTAGTAACGGTTGTCCATAGCCACAGGCGACAAGGGACAAATATTTAGCCTTATTCAGAATCAGAATTATTTATTTGCCAGCAATGTAGGTACAAGTTTGAGATGGTACAGAATTAGGTAACTTTAACGAAATGCTTATTTTAACTAATGATTAGCAGATTCTTATTTCGAATGTAAGTATCAGAAACTCAAACGTTGATTATCAAGTTATAAGTTCTTCAATCGCATCTTCTTTAAAGAATTAATATCTAAAATATCTGATAATGTACAAACATTGACACGCTTCCTGTCTTATAGGTGGCGCTATGGGACCTCCGCAACCTGAAGCTAAAGCTGCACTCGTTCGAGTCGCACAAGGACGAGATCTTCCAGGTGCAGTGGTCGCCGCACAACGAGACCATCCTCGCCAGCAGCGGCACGGACAGGAGGTAATACACAAAACAACTTGAGATCAAAGGAATAAAGACTATTTTTCAGTGGAAAGTTGTAAGGCTACAATCGCCAACTCGCAATGAGCAACCGATTTATGATCTGTATGAGAAAAGGTGTCCTTGCAGCGGGACTATAATAGACTACATTTTTTACATGTGATATTTTAGTCATTAACAATTTCACACCTTGTCACAAATGAACCTTGACACAAATCAAGATTAAACATCCCAAGTTCTCGACTAAAAATACATATTTATAAAAAAAAATAAACAATATTTAATTGAAAAATGCTATTATAGTATTTAAATGATAAAATATAAGGTATGAAGAGTTATTGGATCTATTTTAAATATCAGTTATTTAAAACTTTCTCTCTCCTACATATATTTGTTTTTTGCTGTGGCCAACAGGGTCCATAATGATAACAATCTCTTTTTTAAATTTACCACCTATGTACACATTGTGGAATGCAAATAAAGTATTGAGTATTGAGTCATTTGTCGAATTGCATCTGCAGTATAAACTTTACACTGTAAAGATCTAAATCAAGATGAGACATATAAAAATACAAAAGACTTAACTGTTTTAACCTTTTGATTTCACTGTAGTTGGGTTAAAATGAGATTGCGCAACAATTATAATACATCGGTTGAAACTGGAACTTTCAGATTCGTCAATCGAATGAAAACTGTCGCGAACTCGGGCTTACTAGAAACTTCACACCCACAAGATCCTCCCAAACTGAAATTTGATAAGTAAGAATATTGTTGCAGGCTTCACGTGTGGGATCTGTCAAAGATAGGCGAGGAGCAGACGGCTGAAGACGCCGAGGATGGCCCACCAGAGCTACTGTTCATCCATGGAGGCCACACGGCCAAGATATCAGACTTCTCATGGAACCCCAACGAGCCCTGGGTCATCTGCTCTGTCTCAGAGGACAATATTATGCAGGTTTGTAGATGTTGCTGTATTTGTCGTTAATAGTGAAGATTTTAGATTGCAGGGAAACTTTGGGAGCTTCTACTCAAACCACCACTCAACCGGGCTAGAGTCGTAGAGCAAGAGAAATTCAAGGATATACATATAACATCCACCCTGAATGGGAATATTATTCTATTCTATTGGGGGTTTGGCTTCCGCACTTAGTATTGTGCGTGAGCCATGGTGGCCGTCATTCGAACCAGCCAAGCTCCCTCCAGAAGCAGATCAGTCATTCAGGATATCTGTAAGCGAATTTGGTGTCCCTATTGTTTGCTTCCGTATTTTGACGACGCCTGTGCACTCAAGGAGCTACTGTTTCCTTGTGTGGGTGTGTTCTTGTAACCATGTGTGCTGGATGAAAGGGAGTGGGACTATGGGTTGTGGTCAGAGCAGATCCCCTCCTGGCCAGCTCATCGGCCGCGTCATTTCCTAGTGATCCGCTGTCTCTCGCAATATAAGATGTAGTGGTAGACCCAGCATAGCCTGCAGGACCGCAGTGGATGCAGTTCTTCTCATACTGCTAGTTATCGCCACACAGGCAAGTCGTTGCAGCTTTTCAAGGTCTTTCTGTGCCGTGCTCAAGTCGGTCCTGGGCCACCAGACTAGAGAGCTATAATATGTGATTATTGGTTTGATAACTGTGGTGTATAGCCAGTGGGTTGTATTGGCTAATGACCCAGTTCCTACCTAGCATGCGTTTGCATTGCCACATGCATATAATGGCTTTTGTGGCGATGCATGATGTTGTATAGCGTGTTTTCGTGTTTAACGATTATTATTTATTATGGTTATGTCATCAGCGTAGCCAACGGTAAAGTATCCTTTATAGTTGAGTCTTTTAACTACGTTATTTGCGACGAGGTTCCATAGTAGTGGCGGAAGGACGCCCTTGTGTTTTTTTTAATGGTGGCTGTACAGCTCTTTGCTTGAGCATGTTGATGTTGGGGGAGGACAGAAACTGTTAAATTGTTTGCGTAGTGTTCTTTTGAGTTTGTCAAGTTCCGCATTCCACCAGGGGTTACCCTTACTTACCCTTGGTGTGTAATACCTTTAGTTTGCAGCACGTATAAAATACTTCGATTATGAAGTCGGTTAGTTTTGTTACAGTGTTTTCTAGTTCTATGGGATCTGTAATTGAAGCTTGGTGCATTTGGTGCCTTGCTAGCAGAAAGGCTAGAAGGCGTTTAAATTCAGGTATGTCTGTTCAACGCGGATTTCGCTTGGGTGCGGGTTTTTTTGTGTTGGCTACTAGTGTGAAGCGAATCCTCCTGTGGTCAGAGCAAGAGGGTTCATCAGATATTCGCCAGTCTGAGATAGTTTGTTTCGCGTTTTCTGTGGCTAGCGTTAGGTATATGATCATTTGTCCCCTGGCAGTGACCCAAATGGGTTCAGAGCCACAGTTCACGATGTTAAGGTTAGTCGAGAATAAATATGTGGATAGTGCGTCACCTCTGGTGTTCGATACTTCACTGCCCCAAAGTGGGTGTTGAGCATTGGACCAAATCAGTCATCTCCTTCGGTGGGCAGTTCTCGTCGTCGCCTGGCATGTACGAAGGCTAGTACAAGATCTGAGAAATCTCTGTCGGTTTGGAGCCTGATCGCTGTCAGGTATCTGGAACCGAATTGAGTTAATGGCGTAATGGGTACGTCTTGTATATATATGCAGGATCGTAGTTTATCGGTGTTGTTTGTGTTGAGTGTTAATTTACCTCCGATATTTCCATGGCCGCCTGTCACCTATAGTCCACTCTCTTATATTAGTGCAATTATTCGTGGTTTCGCCTCCAGCGCTCTGCGCAGGCTAACCGTGGCAGTTTGGCTATGCTGGAGATTTGTTTGGATGATCTGGATGGTGTTGGATGTGGGTGACGTCGACGGTGGCGTGGATTTAGGAAGAGGCGGATCCATCGAACAGTCTGTCTCCCTCCTCCATTCCGGGCCAGTTGTCGCGATTCGGCGAAGGTGCGAGCAGCTGCTGTGATGTGGGTGATACAGAGTCTACGTCTGCATCGGCCATCGCCGCTCTCGCCATTTTCTCCTCCAGTCGTGTCATTTCACGGTCGTCAGTCTGGGTTGAATCTGTGGTCTCGGTCTGTGTCAGTTTTAACGTCAGAGGGCTGGGCCTTTGGGTAAAAGCGGACTTATATACCCAAGTAGGTACGATATGCGACGCTCCCGCCCCAGGACCTTCTCTACTTAATCAGTCGGGATTCCCAGGGTCAAATATGTCCCGTGGTTATCCCCACCGACAGAAGTTGCCCTGTAGAGTGACCACCTCCCGATTTCGATTTCGCACCAAGTATTCTGACCGATCAGAATGCTCTGGAGCCGCACTATGTCCTCATTTTACCTGGGGACGAAGAGCGCAGCTCGGACACGGGTAGGTACGTCGGTCTGTCGCATGACGGCCAGGTCAGTGTCTGGGAGTCCCATTTTGGGCACATTCAGGGTTAGCCAGGTCAGGGTGTTGTCGACCTTGCACGGGATCAACGAGTGGTTTGTTCGGGTCGGTTTCCAGTCTAGTCTTTCAAGTTCTTTTCGAATGTGTGTCGCCTCAGTGTATGTCAGGTCTCGGGAGGGGACAGGGAAAAGACAGCTTCGGAGAACCGCGCTGGAATGTCCTTTGTGGATATTGGTGTTAATTGTGGCGCTTGAGTAGCTGCCGAATCAGTGCTAATTGGCACGAGTATCGCAGCCGGTTCCAGTGTAACGCAAGGGTTGCGTGTACCGCAGCCGAGTCTGTGTTTGGTTTTGTTTTTTTGTGGCGCTGTGATAACAGCCAGGCGCGTCATCAATTGGCTGTAGGTCCCAGAGTACGATGGAGGCATGCAAAGTGGATTACAGCCCACTTACTCTTACAAAGAGGAGGCCTGTCTCCGAGCAATGGGAATAGTGCAGCTTAATTAAGACTTGAAAAGAATTGAGACTCAGCTTTCAGTCGTATTCAGCTTATTAAAGAATGTATGGTCAAATAATAAAAGTATTTTTCCTACACGGATATTAGACATATTTATTCTGCCATCCTTCAATGTTAATACAACAAAATAATGCTTTTATATTAAATTTATTTTAAGATCATTGACCTGTTAAAGTGTAAAGTTTATGTTGTTAACTATTTAAACTGAATTTTAAGACATTGTAAGACTCATTTAATTTCCTTATTTTTTTAGTTAGTCTCTGTTATTTTGTCAAATTTCTGAATTCGATTAAAAGTCGAATTAAGGAAAAACAATTTAAAAAAAAAATAGTTTCTCACGGCTGGCTGCGTCAAAAGTTCAACTTCAGCAATGTTGACAGATAAATGTTGTCTGACGCTCGTCTTCCAATTAACCTTGAATGACAAGTGGCGGAGATTCTTTTTTCAAAATAATGTACTAGCTTTTGCTCGCGACTTCGCTCGCGTTAATGTATTACCTAAAACCCTCTTCACTGTCCCCCATTTATCTATGTAGAGGTCAACAAAGCTATTTGGTAGCTAACTTGCAACTACACATATAAAAATCGCGAAACAAAATCGACTCCCCTATACATTTCTGTGCGCATAACGCGACAAAATGTACTGAACAGCTGATTTTTTTTCGCGATTTCGGTGTTCGTCCCATAGTAAAAGATGTTCATAATGAGTACAATGACCCCTTAAGAGTAGTATTGCGTTTATTCTGTTACACGTTGTATATTAAGTTAGGATAATTTAGAAGATATTTAATTTAAACAAGCTTATGTATTGAGTTGTGATCGGTACCCAGGTGTGGCAGATGGCAGAGAACATTTACAACGACGAGGAGCCGGAGACGCCGGCGTCGGAACTGGAGTCGGGCGTCAACGTCAACCACGGTTAGTGCACACTCGCACACAACCCACGAGCTACGACACTGCGCCCGGACTACTTCCAAGTTTCGGACCTAAATTATGGACAGTTATTCCTAATGAGCTCTTTCATGTTCAAATTTTATTTAACAGTGATGTTTTCAACAACTGCACATCTATGTTCCCACAACATCTTTATTTCGTTACAGTCACCAAGGTTTTTGTAGTTCCAGTCTTACTGCTGTCGCGCGGCTGACCTTAAATAATTGTAACCAATTTTTTTAAATACATAGCTCCGTTGTCAATGCTAATTTAATCAAACTATTGCAATGTGTGGCTCAATTAATTTCGTCGCCGTATTAATAAATTTGTTTTCAAGGACACCAGACACACTTATCATTTAGCGCGCCATGTTTTTTTAAATGACCTATTTGTTCTAATTGTATCACGTGTTGTTGCGAATCTATTTCGACTTCATGTGGACATGGTTACTTATTGAACTCAACATAAAATCAACATGCCTAAAATTCTGCTATACATCGTTAATAGTTAAAATTAAGCTAAAAATGGATGGTTTTAAGTGTTCTCTACGCGAAAATTTAAAAATACGAAAGCAAGTTTTATTCGGAAACCTTTTGTGTGAAAATGGAAGAGCTCTAATATACATTGAAATTTGGATCCTATGTCCTTTAAAATAGATGTAAAAATTATTGGTACGGTCAACAAGTACATACAATTGTACGACGTTAGAAGTTAAGGGGTAAATGCACTGCAATCATTGTTTGCGGTGATTTTGTTGTTGATAAAAAAAATTGAATATTTTTGCATAATCTGAAAATTATTTTTGAATTTTATACTTGAAATTATACAGTTAAGTTACTCATGTGCTTTGGCTAAGTCCATTGGTAGAAACTGTCGCTGTAATTTGGACTTTTTTCGCGTTTATTTAATTCTCTTTCGGGCTTCTGTAAAATAGGTGTCGTTTTTTACCGAAATGTTATTCCCTCTTTCTTTGTTGAGTTCCAAATTGTTGTTTTACAAAAAAAAAAAATAGTTTTACTAGCTTATTCGCGTTAGCATATTAGCGTTTTCGGACACTTAAAAAATCCCAAATTATCCCAATGGAACGTACTATCGGGATAAAATCCAATCCTGGTCTACCCGAGAGCCAAATTTCGTCTAAATCTGTACAGCCAATGAGGCATGATTGATAAACAGACAACCGAACGCATACAGACTTTCACGGTATCGTCATAAGTTTCTGCCTTTGGACTAGTCAAAATAGAAAGGGTCCAATTATATGCGGGTTTGTATGCACCAGAATCTCACGAACAATGTCATTAAATGAATTTTGATAAATAATACAGTGAAACATTAATTATTTTTTTCTAAAATAAATTTGCATACAGACCACCGCGAGTGCGTACCTACACACAAGTGCGAAATATCGCTCATTTGCAGAAACATCGACATAAATGTATTTTTTATTCCAAAAATTAGTTAAATATTACGAAATGTATGTAGGTACTTGAGGAGAAACAGACATAAATGAATTAACCGATAGACGGCGCGCTCGTCATTGTTGCAATTCACAAAATCACGCACTTTTAATCGCGCTGCTGTAAAATTTGAAGCTACTCTTCAAATTTTACAGCAGCGCACTTACATCGATGTTTCTCCAAATGAGTGATATACTGATGCGATTTGAAGAAGCCAGAAACCTGTAGCTCACACTATATACTCTTCTAGACACACCTTGTTGCAAGTTAATTCCATTTTAATTTATTGTTTCTTATCCGATAAGTTACAAGGATGTGTTTCTGTTGTAACTGTCATCATTATGATATTAAGGGCCTCTTTCACAGCCAAATGAGTATTCCCTACATAATTATAATGTATAATTAGATATAATGTTTCCAGTTAAAAACGCCTAGTTTGTAGCATTTGATAGCTTAGCTATCATAATTGATACGCAATACGATGATAATGATATGCTGAGCTATTGAATCTGTAGTAGCTCGATGTAACATGCATGTTAAGTGTCTAGTATAACTTATCTATAATAGCACAAAGTGAAAGATGCTCTTACACTGGTGGCGCGACTGACCGACGGTATTTTATAATGTTAATGCAGTAATGGAATAATTTTAAGCTCTGCTAATTACCTGTAATGATTAAAAGTATCGTAATAATCCTTGTTTTAGTATCCCCATGTAAAAAATCGACGCTATAAATAACTAAGATTATCCAATGCGTCCCGATAGCATTCAACTCGTGAAATTGTTTGTGTATATGTGGATCCGTCGCTACCGCTCCCGCCGTGCACGCCGCGACTGTGTCATGTCTAATATAATAGTTTTGTATCGGGCGAGGCATCGAGTCCACTAATTTAGTCCCAGCCAGTCTCTCGCGGCGATAGCATGAGACATTTAATAGTGTTGTTTCTCCTCTGCGCTGTCTTAGGACACAGCTTCGGAAGTCCACGCAAAACACCCCACTATACCTCTCGTTCCTCTATCAAGCACACCACACACCGCACCACACATCGCCCCACACATCGCCCCACACATCACCCCACACACCGCCCCACACACCTC
>NDFZ01004876.1:0-18041 GCA_002192655.3 Mamestra configurata
CCATTAACGTTTTGATAGATGGCGCTGTTTTCAATAAAAAAAAGGAATATTTGTTTTGTTCTAAGTTGCCATAGCATGGTCTTGGCGTTCAGGCTAGGTTTGTTTGTATTGGCAATTGGCATCATGCCAGGATTTTCATTTATTTTTTTTCTGCTTTTTTTTTGTGGTGTTCTACATTAACTTATAAGACACGTGACGTTAAAAGAAGGCTAAGTAGTTTTGCTTACTGAAAAATGATGTTTCGTTTTAAAACACGGTATAATTTTAACCAACTTGTGACCATGTGGATTTAGAGAATTACACCTAATTAACATAGATAGGAATTCAAGAAATGTGGTACATAAATTTTGGTTCAAGACACATTCCGCCATACTAGGCAAATATTTATAAATAGGTGCATAAACTTTCTTACCTCGCAAGTTACTTCAATATCTTCTTGACCCGGCATGAATATCAAAATATCCCCCTCTTCCGGCTGCAAATGAATCTGAAGCGCCTGAAACAATCAAAATAAAACATTAATAATAGACACGTTTGGAAGCTAATTATAAACGTCTGGAAAACATCTATTTGAAGATCGTAGGTCACCGAACTTGCTGACCAATAGGTACGCACTTGACCCTTTTATTTCTAGACTGGCATTGTAAAAATAAATGGTAATGGCCATTTCTTTTGCATCAGTAGCTTTTAGCAAATAATGTTTTGTGAATGTAGGACTTTGTAGGTCGTCATATTTACGTAGATTTTTAATGGCAGCTTGAGTTCTTTGTGTGACCTACTCAAATGTCCTTCATCATCATCATCATCATATCAGCCGAAAGTCGTCCACTGCTGGAGGACGTCCCCTAAGTGTCGCCACAACAACCGGTCCTATGCGTCTCGCATCCATCGGCTACCCGCGACCCTAACCAGGTCATCGGTCCACCTTGTGGGAAGCCTTCTAACGCTTTGTCTTCTGGTACGCGGTCGCCACTCCAGAACTTTTCGGCCCCATCGACCACCACACTGCCACTTCAGTTTGGCAATCCTTCGGGCTATGTCGGTAACCTTGGTTATCTTGCGGATATCGTCATTCCTGATTCGATCACGCAAGGAAACTCCGAGCATTGCCCTCTCCATTGCTCTTTGGGTGACTTTAATCCTTCTGATGAGGCCCAAATGTCCTTACTATGGTATTATTCGTCGGATCGTTGAGGTCCTTCAAATTCTGAGTTGAGCTGCACGATAGCTGACAAATACTTGCACTGTCTGGATAGTTCCACTCAAACCTATGTGATGTTTTTCTCAAAGCCCACCACAAACATAAACCTACATGGTACTCATAATTATGATTTGACCAGTATGAACGTACATATATATTCTCATATTGATCTTCCTTTTGACCAACAGTTCTACGGGCAAACGAAAATTCGGGCAAACGTCCTTCGGTCAAGTGAACTTCGGGCAACTTCGGGCGTGCACTCGCTCTAAAGAGCTGGCGTGCACCCGAGTGTTCCAAAGTCCAATTTATCGTCTTCTAATACCCTAAGCTATCAGTGAGTAAAACAAACGGATGGCCACAAATAAGACTCGCATTCCTAAGCCTAACTTATCATGTTCAAACATTACTAACAAATACTAAACACTTAGTATTACCAATAGGTACATTGTCTCATGTGTACGTACGAGTACGTCACGGTGATATCATTAGTATTTGTTCGTAGATTAAATACGCATAATTAACCTAAGTATAGTACGATGACCTAGTTGAGTGGGACCTTTATTTATTGATTCAGTTCTATAATAGAAAAACTTAAAAAAATAGACTTGTATGAAACGACATTATAGGGAATGTGCTAAAAAAGAGCGTGATATTCCCGATAAAACTATTATGGTAACTTACTGGGGCTTTCTCAACTCTCATTCATGTATGTACGTTCACAATGTTTTTTAAATGTTTTTTTTGAGACGTATAATGCGTTATAAAAAATCGAGTAACAAAGTGGACAGGTCCCAGGGCCCTACTATGAAGTCTTAAAACGATCGAGATTCCACTCCAAGAGAGAGACGGAGCTATACATAGCGTATAGCACTATCCCTGTTACATCGTCGGAATTGGATGGCATTAAAATTACCTGCAAATAAAAGAGCTAAGGGAAGACCAAAGACTCGATGGAACCACGACATAATAAAGACGGCAGGTAGATACTGGATAGAAACAGCAAACGACAGGAAAAAATTAAGGCAATTGGAGGAAGCCTATACCCGAAAGGGGCCAAGACAATTTAAGTAGAAAAACGATTTTTTTTTGGTATTTTAATCTCTTTTAAACTACATTTGTCTTGAATGTAATAAAGGCTTAAATAAAAAATGAGTGATTATTTCAGGAATTGGTAAATTTGTATCAGGAATATCATCGACAATATTGATTGCGAAATATTATGACCATAGGGTTATGGTGTTTAAGGGTTTTTTTTTAATTGATATTATTTATTTAAAACCAACACATGCTAACAGCGCATGTGCAATGTAGAGTGTTATTCTGCATTTGCCATTTTTTCGGCCCAATTCAAAGGGATAATTTCCAAAGTGGGGCAAAAATAGGAGCGAATGCGCTATAACGGTTTATTCCGCATTCGCTCCTATTTTACCCAATTAAAGTAAGAATGCTCTTTTCTTACTATGAGAAGAGGCCTTTGCCTTTGAATAAATAGTTAAAAGCTGATACAAAAATATCCGAATAAAATGGACAATGCAATATCGCTACCAATTTACATCACAAGCGTAATTTATTTATTGTATTTTCGGAAAACTACAATATTCCGTTTTAATCCAAACACGACGTTGTTGCATGCATTCAGTCTCGTGACAAAACGTACAGTCAGATTAACGTAAGGCACTTTCCATAATCCGCAGCAGAGAGATAAATGATAAAGCTGGTTACTTACACACATAATATTTAATCTTATTATAATCTCAGAGCTGCAGTTTGGTTAAAAGGAGATTAGCAGTTCTGAGAAATGACAAATATACTTGGAGTACATACATATATCTACTTGTCAAAAGACTGGAAGAAGAAATGTAGATACTACTAGTAGTACACTACTAGTAGTATACTAGTAGTACACTACTAGTAGTATACTAGTAGTACACTACTAGTAGTATACTAGTAGTACACTACTAGTAGTATACTAGTAGTACACTACTAGTAGTATACTAGTAGTAGCAGATAGCGATGATAATACATCGACGTCAATATTTTTGGGAATACTTAATACTTCACATGCAATTAATAAATAAAAAGACATAAGCCTCCCCCAAAGGGGGGTTTGTCATAACCACGCTCCACGCTTGGCAGGCGGGTTGGTGATCGCAGTATAGCTGTTGCAATGCACAGAGAATGCTGCTGCCCATTCTCTGGTCCCTAAGTCGCCTCTTACGACACTTACGGCAAGTGATGGGATGGTGCTATTCTTTTACGTCTGACACCATACAGGACAAACAATGTAGCTTAGCGAAAGCATCAAATCTAAAAACGAATCTGAATAAACGTAACACAATACAAGAACGAAAACCTCAAGTCAATCACCATAAAAAGATCACCAAAAACTAACGTATGATTCCACAATGTCTAGAGCAGGGATGGCCAACTTGATTACACCCAAGATCTACTTCTTACTGACGAAATCCTGTGCGATCTACCAATTTACCATACTTCTTAAAATTTAAAATAAAACAGTATAGTTAAGTATAGGTACAATTATGTAGTATTTTTTTTATTTTATTAACGTAACCTGTATATATAGTTGCGCAGTCTGTTAAACGTATTTTTATTTTTTGACTTGTCGAGATCGAATGGATTAATAGCCGCGATCGACCGGTTGACCATACCTGGTCTAGAGCATCTAACCAAGTTTCTATACATCTCACTATCTCATACAGGCGTGAAGATTTCCATACATCTCATGCAAAGTTAAGAGATGTCACACTGATCAAGTGATCAGTATAAATCATAATAATTTGCTGTCAACATGTCCTTTAGAAGATTGAAGATGAATGTTGGTTATGCATGTTTAACGGACACAGTAAACATCGTAACAGCATGGAATACTGCCAGGGTTGCAGAATTTGTTCGAAAGAGTCACCACGGCCCTGGAACGCAAAGGGCTTTAGAAGGAACACGGATGGGTTTTAGTCAGTAAGAGTCTGACACGCCCTTCCGCTCCACCCAGAGGAAGAAGTCATTTGATGATTTCCTGACCTTAAAAAAAACCAGCATGAAATAGGCTCCCGCATTGTGTTGAGACAGCTCTTAATGAACTGCTTCAAGAACTGATTGGACTAGATATCTCCAATATAATTGAAACACACTCATTAGATAACACTAGTCAATAAATTTTAAACTTTTGAAATTATCTGTTTTTTTTTTAAACGTTGCCCCACACTAGGAATTTCTCCTGTATGTGCGTTTTCAAACATAGAAACTCACATACACAAACAGCCAGACCCGGAACAACTATCTGTAGGGCATACTTGTTCCATGCGGGAATCGAACCCGCGACACGCAGCGCAGCAACCAATCGCTCAACCACTGCGCCAACCGTGTCGCGGGTTTGATTCCTTCCATCGAGTTCTTACTATGTTTTTATTGTTTCGTACTGTGAACACAAAACGAATACAAAATTAAAAGTTTTCCATCACATTTTAGATAAAGGGCCTAGAAAAATCACGTTTGTTCAACAAACCCTAATCTTAAATGATGAAAAGCAGTTTTTTCGGACTGACTGGGACCTCTTTTACACTGGGACTCAGGAGTATGAATCACGAAGTGATTTTGAAGTCAAACATGAAGTGGTTTTGAAGTGCCTTGAACAAATGCGGTCAAATCGGGAAGACTGAATTGGACTAAAATTCGTAATTTTTATGCTCAAAAATCACGCGGTTGTATTAGGAGTCCCAATTTAAAATAAATTGGGATTTTTGGATACACGCACGTGATATTTTGATGATCAGCAAATAAAATAACGTGACAACAGTATTTAGATTGTAGCATTTTTTTTTACTGTGTTCGATGCTAGACCAGAACTTGAATTAAAAACCAAATAAAAATGTGATTTTCTCCGCTTTTAGATGTGATAGGAGAATAAAATGTTTGCAGATGTTTCATTACGCATCCTGATTACTAAATAAAATATAAATCAAATCTGATATTTTTATGGTTCCGTACCTCATAAGGTAAAAAAAGGAACCTTTATAAGATCACTCTCTTTTCCGTCTGTCTGTCCGTGTGTCACCACCGATTTTCTCAGGAACGGGTGGACCTAGCAAGTTGAAATTTATACCAGATATTCTGGTCTATGGTCCCTATTAGGTGTATAAAAATATATTTTTTAAATTTCTTTTAGTGTTGTCTAGTGTAATTGGTTTCTTTTGCACTATCAATCATTAATTCAATTGAATTATATAAGGTGGTAATTGGTATCTTGGTATAATTAATGTGTAAAGTTACGTCTTACCGGGTCATAAAGAACTCAATAACACCCCATCTGGCGAATTTTTATGATTTTCCATCATCGCAAAGATAATTAGATTCTCCATCTATATTTTGTACCTATAGGCTTTTATTTTAAAGAGAAATAATAATAGGATAAGTTGTTTTTTCGACTAAACTTGTGAGTCGCACGTGTGTTTAAGCACGTGTCCGTTACACCCAAGCATACTTTAGCAAAGTGGGAGTGTGGCTAGGGTGTGGCCACTCATGCAAGATATTGAATGCACTTTCCTCAACAGCCACCATCCCACACACTGCGTGTTGGATTACTGCCCACTCACAGAGAGGACGCTTGTGTCCCAGCTGTGGGAACATTATATGCCGATTATGCTAAAAAGATAAGTATTATCTGCTTCGCAGTAAATGGAAAAGAAAAGACAGGGGCGTAGCGTTTTTTTTTTTTTTTTTTTTGAGTGGCTTCTCGCAGTTCAACCTATAAGGTTGTCGACTGCTTAACCGGGCTTGCCTGTGGTGGCCTTAATATAATATTAAAGCCTCCAGCCAGGGCTTATAAAAAAAACTTACAAACTAAGCGACTACACGCTAAGGGCACCCCCTGTGGGGTACGGGCCTCGGCTTAGGGCGTCGCTGGGGAGAGAACAGCTAGGGACGGGCTGGATCGAACTGGAGGGGCGTAGCGTGGACTAATATAGACGTGGGCGAAGTCGCTTCAGCGAGGCCACCTTTTCTTTCGTTCCAATAGATATATCAAACATGCTTTGACACGAAATACCTACTCATGATAGTGAAAAAATGTAAATGCGCGGTGGGAGAATATTGAAAAGTTTAAATATTTGAAAAAAGGTTTTATTTTGTAACTTGTGTGATATTCTTTTTTTTACAAAAGTTTTTTGTTGTACTGAAGTCCTCTAGTAAATATTTGTAATTATTTGTTGCAGCTAAATAAATCTGATTCGATTGAAAGTATTGCTAAATCAGACAGTCGGTCCTGCTTCATACATGTTTTTTCTTCTAACACCCAAATCATTACAGTGCTTCAAAAGCGTTTTTTGGTAAAGATTTTAAATTATTTATGTCTTACAAGAATCCAAAATGGTAGTAACATTTAAGTGAGTGCAGAAAATCTTGTGTTAATGTCTTTTATTACGGCGTCAACCATTGTAATAAAAAAGTCTGGGGGCATCGCATTTAAAAGGGCCTCGCGAGGCCCTGCTAGGACCCATTACGCCCACGCCTAACTACGCCACTGGACATAGAAGTTCACAGAAAACGGTAACCAGATGGCAAATCCTCATACGTAAAAAGCGTTCAAGTCGCAATGTCATCTGAACTTATTAAAGAGTAGGGAACATAGCAGTGATTTTGACAGTTTTCAATTGCGTTCTGAATGCGAACGCTACCTACTCAAAAGTAAAACTGGCCAAGTGCAAGTTGGACTTGCACACGAAGGGTTCCGCACCATAGCCGAAAAAAACATGTTTCTTGTATGGGGGCCCCCCTTTTATTTTTAATTTTATTTCATTTTATGACAACAGAAATACATCATCTGTGAAAATTTCAACTGTCTAGCTATCACGGTACATGAGATACAGCCTAGTGACAGACAGACAGACGGACAGTAGAGTCTAAGTAATAGGGTCCCGTTCTTACCATTTGGGTACGAAACCCTAAAAAGACAGTGAAATTGGGAACCTCCTCCTTTTTCGAAGTCGGTTAAATACGAGAATTTCGTAGTCCACGGTTTGCTGTCAATAAACTCTTGGTTTATTATCAGTAGCGTTCATAAGTTTCTTGGCCAACATACTGTAGGTACATAGAGTATTTCTAGCCAACACACTTCTACATGGTTTTAAGCAATGTAACAGTTTTCTAATCAGGCTAATGGCGAACAGTGATCATTATATACCATAGGATTTTACGGCGACGCCATGAACTTTGCCATATCGAGAATTGCTTTTAGGAAATTAGTGGCCGACGGATATTTTCACACCAATTTGTTGAAAGGGTCAACTAAGTGCCACCTTGTGTTTAATTAGTTAATTGAATGTTAACATGTTTGCCGAGTATTACTACTAAATGAGAAAGTGAAACGGAACGTTTGTACGTCAGAAAAAAAAATGGTGCGTTGACTTAAAACATCACGCGTGCATTCCTCGAAGGTAAGGCAGTGGAGAACCTTCATTGTGCGTAGGTACAGCTAAGGAGTTTATGATCCTTGATAACTATAACCTGGGGGGCTTAAAGTCAAGAGTGAATTAGTTACTTCTAGGCAAGCGTGTCCATCGTCGACCACATCATCACTTTCCATCAGAAGAGACCGTCGAGACTTTCATAAATAAATGAAAACTAGGTCAACGGGAACTACCATACAGGTTTTCGATCCAAAGCCTATAGGGTACTTCCGGTTGACTAAGAACTGTCAAGTTTGGTTGAAAGCAAGGTCTTACAGCACGCGCAAAGGGAACATTCCGAAAACAAAAAAAAAAGGTTTAAAATTAAGGTAAATTTTGGTACTTACAAGTTTTCGCGAAAATCGAAATTTGCCTATATCTTTTTATCGTGTTGACTAAAGACCTTGATTTTCATACACCTAATAAACAATATATACCTCAGTATCTGGTATAAATTTCTACTTGATAGATCCACCCGTTCCTGAGAAAATCGGTGATGACACACAGACAGACAGACGGACAAGAGAGTGATCTTATAAGGGTTCCTTTTTTACCTTTTGAGGTACGGAACCCTAAAAATATTATGTTTTAGTCCCATGTAAAGGGGTGAGTATATTGTCATTAACCGGGCACAAGTCTACACTAGTCTGATATTGAGAAATGACAAAAACGCCATAACGGAGGTGGGGGCGCATAAAGTCTAAGAAATAGGAGTGTATTCTGAAATGACGTGCACCAACCAGGTGACAGCGCTGAGATATCAGATTCAGAAACATGTTACAAGCTCTGAATGCCAATTCTACTTATTTTTAAGAAAAGTTCGTATTCGTATCTCAGTCGCAAACAAACTTCAAAACAAAGAAGGAAGTTATCAATTCGGTTGTATGTTTTTTTTTATGTTTGTTACCTCATAACTCCGTAATTTATGACTCGATTTGAAATATTATTATTTAAGTGAAAGAATATACTTTCCGGTTGGCCCCATAGAAATTTTATCAACATCGGTTCATCATAATCATCGCCGAAAGACGTCCACTGCTGGACACAGGCCTCCCCCAAGTGTCGCCTCAACAACCGGTCCTGTGCATCTCGCATCCATCGGCTACCCTATTTATGTGGTAGGGGTGAACCCTTTCTTTTTTTATGGATCATCAAATGACTTCTTCTGCTCTGGGTGGAGCGAAGGGGCGTGTCAGACTCTTACTGACTAAAACCCAAGGGTGTTCCTTCTAAAGCCCTTTGCATTCCAGGGCCGCGGCGATTCTTTCGAACAAATTCCGCAACCCTAGCAGACTCTGGCCCAAGCGGGCCTCGTCTCCTATTCTGACATCTCATTGAAGGGCGCGTGGAACACAACGCGTCATCGATCCGAGCCTGGTGGTGATCGGACAGCGAGCCACTTAACACTCGCCGTCCGCAGGCAGGGGTGAACCCTTCACATTTTTGACAGATTGCGATTGTGAACGTTGCTTGAAAATTAGTAGAATTGGCACTCTTGTGCTTTGCGATAAGTATACGTTAAGTTGACGTCAACGTTATATTGATCTTAGTAAGTCACGTTATCAACGTGAAAGGAAATTTTCCAGAAAACCTTCATTGGTTATTCGCTAGCCAAAGACAACAAATAAGCAGTCCTAAGTGAATAAACTATGGACACGGGCTACAGACTGCAGGCAGTCAAAAATGGCAATGCCGAGTGTACATCCGCGACTAACAAAACGACTACTCAGCCTAAGTAGAAATAATCTCAGAATAATAATAGGGACAATTACGGGCCATTGCCCCCTAAACAAACATCTTTTTAACATAGGCGCCACAGACAGCCCACTCTGCAGAGGCTGCTTTGATGCCGAAGAAACAGCCGCCCACGTCATCCTGGAATGTGAGGCCGTGGCTACCCAACGTGAACAAATCCTCGGAACAGTGAGATCGCTCCGACTTCTGGGCGGAGCTAGGCTGGCTAACTTAGCCAGGACACCTACGCACAACGGACCGAATGGGTGTCTAAGTGCGGAAAATTAAGTCCCTCTCTACTCTTCTCTACTATAGCTAAGCACCAAAAAGGTCATTAACATTTTAAAACACTAAGAACTTATTGCGCAAATCGATTCCAGTGAACTCAAGGCTAAGTAAAAACCAATTAGGCACGTATTTTGGCGCCGACTTGACTAACGACTGGCAGTCGGTAATTATAACGACTAGCTGGTAATTATGTAAACAGTTAGTTGGCTACGCGTGGCGGGTATCGATTAGTGCTTGGTATCTCACGGAGATCTTGGATGAGGAATGTTGGTACTTATTGGTATGCAAGTTTATTTAAGGGAGCCACTAATAAGAAAAAAAAAATATTTGGGACCCGCACAAGACAGTCTGTCTTGTGCGAGTCCCAATTTTTTTTTTTTAACAAAGTAAAATAAATTAAAAACTACCAATACTTACATATTCTATCAATCTAATAACCTTTAAACGAGCAATTCTTGTATATATAATCTGAATCTCGGAAACGGCTTCAACGAATTTCATTAAATTTATTTAGTAGGCAGGGGGTTTCGGGGGCGATAAATCGATCTAGCTAGGTTTCATTTTGAGAAAACTTTTACAAAAAAAAAACCGAGCAAAGCGGTCATCCAGGTACTAATTAATTAATAACGCAAACAAGATGAAATTAATTTGTGCGAGGCCAAAAAGGTCCCTATATCAGCAAATGCTGCGATATTAAAAAAAATATATAAGAGCGCTGGTATTCTGATAGGGCTGTGTGATGCCACTAGGGTCTTTTAGGGTTTTTTTATTATAGCTGAGGTGTTGGTGCATGACGCGTCATTGGTAGAGGTAGATAAACTATTATTAGCCCGTCAGTAACCGTAGGTAGACTAAGCTGCGCATAAGGATTCTCTAGGGCGCAATATACGCAGAAAACTGAGGTAACAGCACGTTACTAATATTCTCGTATCGTTCTCAATCTCGAATGATAATCTATGATATTGCACTCACAAACGTTACTGCCCTTCCATTCGTAATAAATGTAGGGATATCTACTTTATTTTCCGCTTGGTAATCTGCCCTTATCTCATTGGTACTTTCTTAATAATAATAATAGCAATGGGGCGCAGCATTCTGGGAGTCCGATTAATGGACCGCGTAAGGAACACAATGCTGCGTTCCAAAATAAAAATCGCCGACGTCACACAAAAAGCAGCCAAACTAAAGAGAGACTGGGCCGGCCACGTCTGCCGGATGTCGAACGGTTCATGGGCTAAAGCAACCACAATGTGGGTCCCAGAAAATGCCCGACGATATCGCGGGAGACCCAGGCGAAGATGGTGGGACGAGCTTGACGCCTATCGGCCAGATTGGTCCAGACTTGCCCAAAGCCGGCAGGAATGGAAGGAAGAAAGGGAGGCCTTTGCCCTGCAATGGAACACAATTGGCTAAAATATAAATATAATCATCTATTGAGTGAGAGAATTTATCGAGAGTTTCCAATCTCTCAAGTTATTTTATAATCTTACGGAGTTTGCCATTTTCCATGTATTATATATAGATTACAGAGGAGACCACACGAAACGTGATTTTTTCGGTTCATGATACGCATCCCTTCGTCAGTAAGTCCGGCTCGCACTTTGCCGATATTCTTATTAAGCTTACCTACATTTCGTTATAGAAAAAAAAAAAAATCTAAAACATTGTCACGCCACCGGCGTTCAACATACAGAACACTGAAACATTACTAAGCTGTACAAATTCAATTAGCGGTACGGTCTGACAATCGATACCGCGACAGCCGCGCCTAGGCGAGGCTGAAATCACTTCAAAACGGCGGCCATTTTGTTTGACGCTGTAGTCTTTCTTACTGATGCCATATTACCTTTTGCCTTCATTTTTATCTTGACATTTCTGACTGCGTTTGTACATTACTTATGTCTATTTTTTAGGCGCGCTCTACAGCTTAAAAAGGATAAATTGCGGCTGGATCAATTTTAACAAATGAGATATAATTGACTCATCTTAAGTGCCGAAGCGACATAGGCATAGGTATAGGGAATTTTGCAAAACTTGAACATTAACGTTGTGCATTTTTGATATTTTGCAATGGTTAGGGAATAATTTCGCACGAATTGCATAATGCATGCATTGAGGCATACATTTTCGAAGCGCGGTAGAAAGAGAGGGGGATATTACTTCCTCTCCTACGCCGCGCCGGGCGGCGGTCTACTCTCCCTCCGTCTTGCGAATTTTCGATCAGGTCACGTGTCCTGACGCGAGTTTAAAATTTTTTACCCATCGCAAAAAGTGCACAACGCCGAAAAGAAGTTTTTACTTAAAAAAACACAAGATGGCGACCGCCCTAGGAAAGTGAAGTCGTATTCGGTCATTCAAAATAAAGGGCTCGTAAGACGATTCCAAAAATGAAACACGTTCAAATCTGAGAAAGAAACATACACGTGACCTACCGAGCATCGATAACGCGGGGCCTACAGTCAGTAACAGGAAATCTCGCTTACCCGCTTTTGTGAGCATCGTTGCTAAAAAACACTAGCGCGCGCGTGACCTCCCCGAGGCGAAGCGCGGGCTGCGGGGAGAGAGGCGCGCACGAACGAACGCGATTTGCCCAACAGTCCGACGCTGTCCGTTGACAGCGGTGAACGTGTTCAAGCAAGACCCACGCGTGTTTATTATTTACGTGACTGCTACACACGGCATTGTTTATCATAATGGATCCGCTAGATTCTGAAAACACTGGACAAGAATGTCGGATAAAAACTGAAATTCTGGAAGATTTCGTTAACGAAAGTTCAATTAAAAATGAAATTTCGGAAAAACCGTTACAAGAGCCTAACATAAAAAAAGAAACAGCAGAAGATTCGTTTGATGAAGATTGGGTAAAATTTGAAATAACGGAAAACCCGTTAGATGAACATTCGATGAAAACTGAAGTAGTACAAGAAAATGTTTTACTGGTAACTCCACAAGATGATTTGTTGCCGAAGGATCCACTCGAGCCGACGCTGCGTAAACAGCATTTGGATTCACAAGCGAAACTTATGCTGCTCAATGTCATCAGATATTTTCAGAAGTTTAGATTAAAACGGGCAAAGGAAACAGGTAACCCACATACTCATGTTAAGTTTTTAGGCAGATTTGTTTTCACTACCTACTTTTTTTTGTTATACCGTAGAAAAGTACCCAAACCAATTTCATCATGGTAAATAGGGCAGGGAGCCCAACCTTAGCAGAGGGTGGTATAAGACTGCCAGTTTATGATGGCGATGATGGATTACCATCATCGCCATCATAATATATATATATATAATTCTGATTGTTTAAAAAAGTACACAAGAGATACTTAGATCTGTTAATATAAATGTCTACTCTTGTGTCAAGTTTGATCCAAATCCGTTCAGACTTAAAGAAGTAAAAAACAGAAAGTTACTTTCGCATTTGTTATATTGTAATGGATTATATTATTTCAATACTTACATTTTTTTTTTCAGGCGAAGACATGAACGTGAATATTACAGTAGCAGAAGCTACCGGAGTGTCTGAATCGACAGTGAAAAAATTGTTAGCTGAATATCGGAATAAAGGCATTGAGATGGCCATCAGACCAGATGGTGCCAAGACAAGGGTCAGGAAAAGGAAGACTGACACCATAATTGGTGTAGGTGATGAAGAGGCTACTGCGACCGTTACTATAAAAAACAAACAAAAGAAAAAATAACTGTTCTGGTGAATTGTCTTTATTTAATCTAAATAAGTTGATTTTAGTGGGTTGATACCTCAATGGAACGAATGAATGAATTCATGTTAAATAAGTAATTACCAGAGGTCGGAATTAGGTAGAGTTATTTTTGTACTTACACTGATTTCATACAGCGAAAGAATAAAGTGGATATGCCTCAATTCCCGAGATTTATTAAATAAAAAAGTTATTTACTTTTACACAATTTAAACCGCTGCACGCGCGACGTTGCCAAATTTGTAGTTCGCACACAGCTCATGAGAACAAAAGAAAAAATAAAATTATTTATTAGTAGTGTTGGCCACACGGGATTGCTATTAGAAATCCCGGGAAGATCCATATTAATATCAACATTTCGATGTAAGTACATTAATAACTCTACCTAATTCCGACCTCTGGTAATTACTGTAATATTAATAAATATATTTTGTATGTGAAGCAAAGCTAAATAATTGTTAGTAAAATGTGGACGAGATTCCTTGATAATGGTGATACTTACAATAATGACTAGAATGATAAAATTAATATTAAGGAAAAACATGTTGTTTCAATTTTAAGTGATCCCGAACTTTAAGTACGGACATTTGAAAATTTACTTTGACAATAAATGTATGTCTTAACATAAACATAAAAACAATAATGAGCATTATCATTGTACATATTTTGCTTTTATTTCGTCTTGTTTATTTATTTAAACATGTGTAACGAATGTTGGAATTTTCACTTCGCGAATGTGAATATTTATCTCAAACATTTCAATGTTAACTTTCAAGTAAAATGCGCGCATAATGTAAGAGAGGTTCGACATTTCGTGTCGGCCCGGTTTAAACCGTGCCGAGCGCAACATTGCCGGGTCGATACAGAGTGAATGAACGAAGTTATGACAAAAAAAATAAAATTAAAGTCAACAATTTTGGATTTTGGAAAGGTTAATTTTGTTTCGACGTTTTTTTTGGTTTTTTGTGAAAATAATTTGTAAACTTTACTTAAAAATAGTGGTTATAAAATTAAAATAATATGTTAGTACAAATCTTACATGATTGTGACACGACTCATTAGAATAAGATCATTACATTATTAATTTGATTACATTATTATTTTATTATTATTATTTGATTAAACTTCACCACTTCTTTTTTACCAAAGATATTATAATTTAGAATTAGAAATATTTTTTTTTACATCTAAGGAAGGCAATTATTTTGTTTTTTTTTTCAGTTTAGTTGTGATTTTGTTAATATTTTCATTAGTTTTATAAGAGCAACGAGAAAGTCTTACTCATTAAGTTGCCTACAGGATGTCACGTGATCACGGAGTGAGCTGTCATTCCATCTTGATTGTATGGCTTGACAGCACACCTCGTGATCACTTCACCCAAGCCTTCACTTCGATATGTTTATAGAATCGACCGGCAGTTGTATTATCATTTCATATCAACCGGTCTAAATTGAATTTCCTTTTTGTTAGTCAAATACATTTGCCTCTATTAATATTCTCATTCGCATTCGCGAACATTTGCATCGTTTCTAGCGAATGTAGAAAAATATGCGAATATTCACGAATGCAAATATTCGTTACATCACTAGTGTGTAGGTACAAACGTCGAACGTAGGTAGTGGGTAGGTGTGAATAAAAACAAAATAAGAATTCACATCCGTCCGAAGATATTGTGTCGCGAATTCGTACCGTGTGTTGCATTGCACTTTAACCCCCCTCGTGCGTACCCCGCATCCCGCCGACGACGCGCCCGCGACAGTCATTCAATCACGCTAGTCTCAACAATGTCCATGTGTGTAGGAATTGTTTAACTATAGTGCCTGCTTATGATATGAATGTCATAATAATAATAGATCGCTATTATGAGTCTGTAGTGGAATGTAGTTGCATTGTGACGTAACTTTAATACTTATATAAGGCCGCCACAGACAAGACCTGCGAGAGGCTACTCATAAAAAAACTGTCAATACGAATTATCACTGTACAGTTACCACATGTGGAGGCATAAGAGGCCAGCTTATACTGGTGTTGTGCCACTGGAGTACGGCTTATTGCACTGTCATTTGTCTAAAACTCGAGGCGTTTTATCTTGACGCTGTATAATGTCCAGCAATTTGACGTAAATATGATCAATTAATATAAACGGTGCGTAATTAGCTAGCTATGGATTCTGTCCCTGAGATTGCCGATAGATTGCGCCACCAGTGTTGTAAAATCGATTTATTGATACAAATACAAGTATTGATATGCTTGCGTTTGACCACATTCACACCTGATGGAAAGCGATGATGGATGAGGTCGACGCTGAAGAACAACCTATTCACTCTTGACTTGAAGACCCTCAAGTTGTAGTACCTAATCAAGAAACAGACTCCGGCAGGGAATTTCACTCCTTTAGCTGAACGCAGAATGTAAAACCCTTAGGTTTATTGAAGTACGAATCAAATAGTAGATCAATCAATCAATCAACCAATCATTCATTTATTTGCAAACATGGGTATTGTTACAACTGCTATTCTAGTTCAATCCTGTGAGCAGTGTTGCTTCTGTGATCCAGGGACAAGAATAACGTCATTTTGTTTGTATAATTCATCATCATCATATCTGCCGAAAGACGTCCACTGCTGGATAAAGGCCTTCCCCAAATGGGATTAGCCATAATCGCCACGCTTGGCAGGCGGGTTGGCGATCGCTGTGAAGCTCTTGTAATGTACAGATAATGCTGCTGCCCATTCTCTGGTGAGTCCCTTAGTCGCCTCTTACGACACCCACGGGAAGTGATGGGATGGTGCTATTCTTTAACGCCCGACACCATACAGAACATAATTCATCAGTACATGTACCTAAAGAATGTTGGTACAGCTTCTAGTCTAATCAGATGCAGCATTTTTTCATGGAACAGCTGCCTTTGTGACGTCCACAATTCAGTTATTGGGTAGCACGATACTCCTTGAAAGGGCTGGTGTCAAATTTTGACTGGCGACTGACGACGTAAAGGAACAGCCGGAGCCGGAGCCGTCTAAAGACAGCCGAGACCAACGGCTTGACGTGCGTTACGAAGCACAGAGGGGTCTCGATAGGTAATGGATGGTCTCCCATCAACAGACCAACCTCGACAGGCGCAGCTTAACCTTGAAGGTTGACCTCTGTGGCTGTAATTATTATGCCACGACGAGCCCCTCCAAAGGTTCAATCCAATAGGTTCAATTAAAATGTAAAACATCTTATTTAAATAAATTACCTTCGCATAAAAGCCTCCGTAAGATATTCGTATTAATTGCAAAAGCCAGTTTATCCGCGCATTCTTGCACCGAGCGGGAATCGAAGCTGTAACGCGGTCGGGGCCCGCAGTTCATTGACACCGGCTGATAGGGTTGCCATGTTTTTACTTGACTTGGTAGGAATTATTTTGGTTTGAATTGTTTGAAAGTTTGGAGACCATCCATTAAATCAGTCTGTCAGTTAATGCAGTCTGTGGATCAACTTTACGCGGCGGGCTTACAACGCCCTGCGTGTTCAGTACAATGACGCTCTGAGGGCAGTGTTGAAGAAACCCAGGTACTGCAGTGCTTCCGCAATGTTTGCGGATGCTTCAATAGATGATTTCTTCTCTAGGAAAAGAACTGCATCGATGATGAACATGGTCCGTGGTAGCACCAACACTGTCCTCAGAACGTTAGCGTGCAAAATAAAATGAATTTTGAATTTTTGCAAAATAAACAGCCCGTTTATTGTGTACTGGGCTAATGTACACCTGCATAAAAATAGGAAATAGTTATAGTGTTTCATTTGTTTTTGTTTACTAACAACCTTACTAACACTTTCTTTGTAAAAATATGGACGTGTCTGTAATAAAGATAAATGGTTAAATATTGAGACCACTCCGTGCTTTGGAAAGCATTGGACCCGGCTGTCTTGAGAGATCTTTGACAGTCGTTACGGGTCGATCAAGGTTAAGCAACGCTTGCCAAGGTTGGATGGTGGTGGTACCGAGTTTCCTCCGTGCCTCGGAAAGCACGTTAAGCCGTTGGTCCTGGATGTCATTTGTAGATCTTTGGCAGTCGTTACGGATTGTCAGAAGCCAGAAATATTTGACTCCAGTCTTGCCAAGAACTACCGTGGTACCCAGTTTATGGGTAGTGGAAATCTGGTGGGCAGCCGGTCCACGTACAATACTGATATTCAGCTGAATCCAGTTTGACTGGAAGCCGACCCCAATATAGTTGGGAAAAGGCTAGACAGATGATGAATAGTTTGAAAATTTAGAGGAGCTCGTGGCTAAATTGCTAAATTATAACAGCCATGTGGGTTATAAGTTAGACTCCTAGTTAAATATGATCATTAACAGTATTCTTTAGCAAATAAGTATATTACATTTCTCAAAAGTCAAAAGTCAAAACGTTTATTTCAATTAGGCCATTAAACGGCACTTTTGAACGTCAGCATTTACAGTTCAGTAAAATAATAATATTACATTAATAAAGTGACTCTACTGTCCATTCGGAAAGGTAGATTCTTATGGAGAAGAACGGACAAGAAACTCCATAGTTACTCTTTTCAAATAATGATTTACAAAATTTGGTATACAAAAATTAATTTAATATTATGTGAGGACGATGCACCCAGAGTATGCTACTTA
>NDFZ01004876.1:19859-73384 GCA_002192655.3 Mamestra configurata
TCCGCAATCCCCGGCTGGTGCCGGCCCGCCTCTGCGGGCCACCTCGCGTCGGCGAGGGGAGTGAGGTGTTTAACTCCCCTCGCTACGTCAAAGAGGGGCGCACGGGAACACCACGCGCCGCCACCTCGGGTCCGGATGAATGGGGGGCGACGGACATCCCCAAGTCCGCCGCCCCTGGACCCAGTTAGGGGGGCCGGAAGAGGGCAGCGTATGCCCTCCTCCGACGCCCGATGCGCCTGCTGCGGGCAGGGAGAGCGGTTGTTATCTCCCTCTCCCTTTCCGCAGCCTCCTTCTGCGCGATAACTGTCTCGCAGAAGGAGACCACCGCGTCCCAGGACTCCTCACCGCCGACCATAGCAAGAACTACAGCCGGCAGCGAGAGGTCACCGCCTACAACAGAAATGAGGGCACGGCGCGGCTCCTCCCAAGCTGCACACTCTGCCAGCGTATGCCGTGCCGTGTCCTCCCGACGTCATCTACCACCCAGGGTCAACTCCTCGGCTCCCGCGTCATCTTCAGCTACGCGTATAGCCAGGATAGTACTTGACGCGCCTACCTCATTAGGACAGAAAGTTTATGACAGGCTTTCTTGTACCTACGACCATAACAAATTTAATTGAAAGTGCTTAGTGACTTTGCTTATTTTATCTAATTAGTTTTATAGCAACTCACACGCTTCTTTGGCTTTACCTATATCATCAATCAAACAATTAATCAATCCTACTATTTAAAAAACTTCCGTTACTGACTGAGTGGCTGACAGACAACGTACAGCTAAAACTGTTGGTCGTAGAAAGCTGCCATTTGGCATGTAGCTTCCTTGGGGAGTATAAGCGAACACTAAGAGAGGATTTCCCGAAATTCCTACGGGAACAGGAAAAAACGGGATATGTGCGTACGAAGTTGCGGGCGAAAGCAAGTATGATATAATAGAGGCGAGCCTTTTGCCAGCAACCCGCCAGATTCCGGGCTGGAAATATGGAAAAGACTTTGCCCACATGCTCAGTATTAGCGCTTGGGAATAATAGGCTAAAGTCAAGTAAACAATAAGAATACCGAGTTCTCTTATAGATATCCTGCATAAACTGAGAGGCCTGGCCTGTTTCTGGAGGAAGGTTGGCTGGATGAAATGACGGTCGCCATGGCTCACGTACAATGGTACGACATCAGGTCTAAGTGCAGAAACCAAACCTCGGTAGGGTTTACAATAGGCTAAAGAGACACGTGACAAAAAATACAACCGACTTCCAATTAAAAAAAAAACACTACAAAATATAAAATAATGTTAATTTCGGAAGTAGGTGTTTTTGGTTGTTTTTTCGTATTTGAACACCGACTTCCAAAATTAATGTTATTTTTGGAGTCGGTTAAAAAAGTAAACCTACAAATCGTCCAAATAAACGGTAGCAACGGAATATTTTCACAAAAATGTCAATGGGGTCATGACCTGCTCACCTATGACTCAGTTCAAGCGCTTAAATATTGACAAAGACGAATAGAAATGGGTCATCGTCGGCCACCCAAACGCCCAGGCGGTTATTTGAGCAGTTAGTTGACCTTCCCCTTGTCTAAGGCAAGATTTATTTGTGGCTGTGTTCGTTAGGACAATGTACTTAATTTGGAATTAATGGCTAAGAAAATAAACTCAAAGATTGTGTTGCATTCTTAATATAAAGCTCTCAATATATAATTATAAAGCAAAACTTAACGCCAGTATTTCCCTAAAGGATGGGCAGATAAGCTAGTATTACAATATTTATAATACTAGCTGACGCCCACGGTTCCGCCCGCGTGAATGTCGAAAATTATCCCAAGGGAACATACTCCCGGGTAAAAGTAAAAATCGCGTGTTCTTCCAGACTATAATCTACCTGTGCCGAATTTCATCAAGATCCGATCAGCCGTTCTGACGTGATTGAGTAACAAACATGATGTTTGTAACTGAAGGATGTTTGAAACATCGATCCATCCTTCCTAACATCCAAACTTTCGGTCGAGACGTTCCTCAAAGCGGAGTTTTGGCCGACGAGTGTCGTGTATCGACGTTTCCACGACCAACTGCGCGACACCAGTCAGCGAAACACGATGCCGTCATTTCGTGTGCAGTAGTTTACAGTTTTGAATTTATTGTAATACTATCTGCGCTGTTTTAGTGTATATATAAAAAGTAGCCTATGTGTTAATCCAGGGTGTCAGCTTCCTTTTTTTTTTTTTTTTTTTAAGGATGGGAAATCATCAAATGACTTCTTCCGCTCTGGGTGGAGCGGAAGGGCGTGTCAGACTCTTACTGACTAAAACCCATCCGTGTTCCTTCTTAAGCCCTTTGCGTTCCAGGGCCGCGGTGACTCTTTCGAACAAATTCCGCAACAGGGTGTCAGCTTCCTTTTTTTTTTTTTTTTTAAGGATGGGAAATCATCAAATGACTTCTTCCGCTCTGGGTGGAGCGGAAGGGCGTGTCAGACTCTTACTGACTAAAACCCATCCGTGTTCCTTCTTAAGCCCTTTGCGTTCCAGGGCCGCGGTGACTCTTTCGAACAAATTCCGCAACAGGGTGTCAGCTTCCTACATACCAAATTTTATCAAAATTGGTCCAGCCGTTTGCGCGTGAAGAAGTAACAAACATACACACACACAAACTTTCGCCTTTATAATATTAGTGTGATGTGATGTGATAATTAGTACACCTAAGACTATCTATAGTAATATCTTTGCTTTTCTCTTTAAAATTCATCCAAAGATATCATTTCAAGACAACCTGAAATGATATCTTTTAGCGATAAGGCCCCCATTGTGTCACCCTATGTCATGTATTCTTCAACTATATTTTTTGTAACTTATATGGTGTACAGTCAAGAAAGTCATTTGGTATGCAGGCAGCTAACTTGCAACTACTTTTAAACAATGTTGTGAGTGTTGTTGTTGACAATTATTATACACCACACTCGTAAGTCTGTCATAAGCTTAAAAGTTATTATAATGTACACATTAGGAATAAATATTGGCAGTGCAGTGGAAAAAATAATATTTTTGCCTGTATACCAAATAGCTTTGTTGACTGTACATAATAAAGAGTATTCTATTAGATATATTCTATAACCTGAGGGGGTTTAAGTCAAGAGGTAAGATATATGAAGGTGAGATAGAGATCCAACGCGAGCCTACCAATATTATAAATTTAAACATATAATTTCTATGTTTCCCGCGTTAAAACATGGTAACACTAGTCGGCGCGGGCGCAGCAGTGAGCGGCATTCTAACAATTCGCAATGCTCGTGATAAGCCAGTTTGTGAACTATTTGCATCGGGGACGCTTTTATTTATTTCTAATCTTTATAGCTATGACCGAGTTTTTCCTAATTTTCCTTTTATTGTATTCTGATGTGAGTCGAAAGAGTTTTTTTCTCCAAATTGTATTGCAATTTTGCATGCACTACTTTTAATTAGTGATACTATGTCGGTTTAAAATATTCAAGGAGCTCTACCTGCAGCGGCATCATTAGTTTCTAACTTTTTAGGGTTTTGAACATCTGTAAGAAACCTTGAAGGATCACTCGAGTGTCTGTCTGTGCGTTTGTCACAGCCAATTTTCTCCGAATCCACTGGACCGATTCAGTTGAAATTAAGTACACATATGTACTTCTGTGAACCAAACACCAAACACGTTCGTGTTACGTAAATAAATAAATTTTGAGTATGGAGGTTTTTTGGGGGAAAAACAAGAACTCTAAAATTTTGAAAAAAACTGCAGATCATTGTCCTTTACCTATAGATTACAGGAAAACTTTTATGAAGTCTAAAATGTTACAAAAAACATGTTACTACTAAATAAAATTCATTCGGAACCCTCTGCACGCGAGTCCGACTCGCACTTGGAAAAATTTTCGAACATGTTCCAGTATTAGTTCATAGCTGAATACAAGTATTTTACATGGAGCCACTGGTTATCTTAGTTCCAGAACACCAGTAACCCAGTACAAGAGGTCAGTATAGTGGACAAGGTACTGGGATCAATACTTCTTTCTTCACTGTTTGAGAAGTACCTGATCTGCAGGCTGTGGGGCAATTACCGGCAAAAGTTAAATGGAGGATTGCGGATGAGACGTGCACAGACAGGGATACATAGCAAACGGGAAGAGATCTACATTCAGAAGTAGATGGAACGAGTCTGCCAATGATGATAATCATGACTAATATGAGTCAAGTTCCCTACTCATAAACTCTTTGTGTAACGAAGAAAGAAATGTCACAAAGAAAACACCGGAATCCAACAGTTCTAGACAAAACATGGAATTATGGAATACATTACTGACGACAACAACAAGAATTTCTATTTCCTCACAATTACGAACTGCGGTTGCAACTGTATTCCAATTATGGAGTCTGATTAATTTTTTTTCAGTCTTTAGTAGTTTCATTTGAGGAAGCTAGCGTTACTTAAGCTTGTGAATAATAATTGTAATTGGCTAAACGACTAGTAATTGCTATGCTTACGTTGAGCTGTTGGTAGGAGTTACTGGTTGCGGGTGGTAAGTTGTAGATCGAGTTGCTAATGATGATTCCGAGACCACTCCGCTACTGAATGTCGATGTTTGAAATGTCGACGTATGTTAGTTCTAAAGTACAGGATCTCGATGTACGCCAGTTCGAAAGTTCACTGGAGCGAAGTATGCAAGGCCGACGTATCGTTAGTCAGAAAGCATACGAGTGCGATGTACGCTAGTTCGAAATTACTCTGGTTAGGTTAGGTTAGAACTGTGACCAACTACGCGCGAGCAGAGCGAGCGCTACCTCGAAATTGGTCATGAAGTAAATTTATTTTTACACAAATTTGCTAATTATAATGTTGTAGGAGTACCAGTAACAGTACGGAGGCATTTCATACTTCGTAACAGGGTAATTTTGAACTGGCGTACATCGCACTCGTATGCTTTCTAACTAACGATACGTCGGCCTTACATACTTCGCTCCAGTGAACTTTCGAACTGGCGTACATCGAGATCCTGTACTTTAGAACTAACATACGTCGACATTTCAAACTTCGACATTCAGTAGCGGAGTCTTCAGAGACTGATGTAGATTAGATAGAATAATCTTGTGCTATAGACACCATCCATTTTTTGACATTTAACGAAAGAGGTTTTTACGTAATTCTTTCAATTGATAATACCTATGATGGTTGTCTAGAGGGCGTTCATATCTAGGGTTTCTAGTGCAAAGATGAAATGGTTCAATTCAGATGAAGATGAAGCATTTTTAGAGGCAAAGTGAGGCAATGCATTATCAAGGCACAACAATTGGCAATAATGGGGAGAGGCATTTGAGGTAGTGGGACAGTATATGCTATAATAAAGTACTGGACATCAAGATCAAGGGCATCCAAAGAAGAACCCAAACAGAAGATCAAATTATTTGGTATTTACTGGGTTCTACACAACAATTTGCAAAAAATCTATCATTATTAGCTAAGACAATGACATCACTGTACGCATACGGCAAAAAAACTGTCTAAAGAATTTCAAAGTAATTTGCACATCTAAAATTAAATACAAGGGCTTGGCAACAGACCGAATCTTGGACATAGCAACCTCGATAGCTAATTTATCAATGAAGTCAATTGAACATATTGAAAAGGTTAACGAATATGACTCCTGTTAGTGAATACTCAATTTTTTGCACTACGTACTTACTCATTGCCACTTCTACGAGCATGTTTATTTTGGGATATGGGTCAGATCTAAAAGGTCGTTAGGAAAATATCTAAGTAGTTTGTATTAAACAGCTTTGATGTTCAGTTCACCTGATCATTTCTTCGCACACGTGCAAAGCATAGGACCGGGGGAGGCCTATGATCAAAAGTGGACGTGTTTCGAAGTTTTGGCTGGAATTATGATGATAACTTCTACACAGTTGAAGCTAAAGTAAATTGTATTGAGACTTAAGCAATGGCTGGGTGCAAATACATGGCCGCTCAACTTTGAATATGAGCAAGAGAGTACAAGAGTACAATGTGTAACATATTGTACGCAGTAATAGGTACCCACGTGAGTCTTGTATTTCACCAAGCACATCTTCTGAACTTTAAAATGTCGTTGCAGTCACAAATTTCTTGATACGCAAACCCTTTTTACATATTGCTATAAACAACGAAATAGTTTTCATACTTCAAGGCTCGCGTGTATTTTTTATTACATACAATTCGAGCACGATAAATTATTTGGTAAATACCAAAACGTTGATATGGAAAATGGCGTGACTATGGTAATGGTATGGCTGACGACAATTTAACAAGTTAACTTGACACCTGGTCACGCGATGTTACCTGTTTATGGAGGGAGGCAATTCAATAAGTGATGGAGCGTGGCCTGATGGTAGACGGAGCGTGTCATGTCGTTGTCAGTCGGGAGACAGCAAAGAGTATAATTATTAATGGGAGACAACCTGACATGGCATGTAGAGGACGTATTGCGATAAACGTATATCAAGGTTCGAAGTTAATCTTGCATGAAGCTGTTGTAATTTTTTAGACGACAAACGATTTCCAATCCGAAAAAATGAAAGCCATTTTGGCAGTTACGAGTAATCAATTTAAATGCAAAACCTGTGCTGATGTAATTCATACTATAAGACTGCTACTAACAACTTCGGACATTTGGTGTTTATTTTTTTTTGCTTTGAAGTTGCGTCGTCCTGCTCCCTTTCATCGCCTCCTTTGCAGCCATGACTTGATCGTGAAAGGAGGAGACAGCGTCCCATGCACTCTCGCTTCAAACCATGGACTGGACCATAGCATGGTGTAGCACCTGGCTACAACGTATTGCTCGCCATGATAGCGATAATAACGACTAATTCCGCTCTGGGTGGAGCAGAAGGGCGTGTCAGACTCTTACTGACTAAACCCCATCCGTGTTCCTTCTAAAGCCCTTTGCGTTCCAGGGCTGCGGTGACTCTTTCGATCAAATTCCGCAAACTTGGCAGGCTCTGGCCCTGGCGGGCTCCATCTCCAATGCTGACATCTCTTTGAGGCGCGCGTGGAACACAACGACCCGGGCCTGGTGGTGATCGGACAGCGAGCCAACCAACGCTCGTCCTCCGCAGGCCCGAGACATTTCAAACCTTAAAACATAAAAACTTACCTGTTTAACAGCACCATCAACATAGTCCTCACAGACGTTCTTAGCGAAGAAGGTCTCAACAGGGAAGGTCCGTCCGGGGATGGTGAAAGTGGGCACGTTGCCGAAGAACGCGGAGAACTTGGTGGAGTCCATGGTGGCTGACGTTACGATCAGCTTCAGGTCGGAGCGACGGGCCACCACCTGTGGGGAAAGAAAAAAAACTCAGATCTTTGTTTATGATAAACTAATGGACCGTCGGCTTCGCCCGGATATTAATGTTTTTTTTAAAATATTCTTTTATAAGAACCTTCTCCTGACAATAACAAACACAAAAAAAAGAATTAGCGAAATTGGTCCAGCCGTTCTCGAGTTTTGCGCTTAGCAACACATTTAGCGATTCATTTTTATTATATAGCAGATATAAGATGAATAATTTGACTGGCCTGTTGGTCGAGTGGTTAGTGACCCTGACTGCTAAACCGGAGGTTGTGGGTTCGATTCCCACCCAGGACAATTCTTTGTGTGATGAGCATGATCATTTGTTGTGTCTGGGTGTAAATTGTCTATAATATGTAAGTATTTAGAAATATATAAGTATGTTTATCAGTTGTCTGGTTCCCATAGCACAGGATCTGCCTAGTTTGGAATCGGATGACCGTGTGTGAGTTGTCCCAAGATATTAAAAAAAAAAAAGTTTAGTAGTAGGAATGAATTAAATTAGTGTGACAGCCAATTTTGGTTAGTTTATGAATTGGTGAACATTGGTACTCTGCTGCATCCCGTTAGAATTGAAGCCGAGCCCAATATGGTTGAAAAAGTCTAGGCTAATAATGATGATAGAGAAGTTCCTCGAAACTGCGTCTCGAACGCGAAACTGTAAACCGGCTAAGGGTGTTGGGAGAAATATTCTTTTGAATTCTGTTACCTCAAGCGGCGGAAATATAATAAACTTGTTAGTAGTTATATTTTCGAGCCGTTTGGGGTTGAAACTCTCGGGTCTTGAGGTCCGAGTGCACATAACTTGTTTAAAGATCTCTCAAGGCGCTTAGTTGACACTTCACGTGACCCAAGGGCCGGCTTTTACCTTGGTCAAAGAATAAACATTGCCATACAACGTGGCAATGCCGCCGGTCTTTTGGGTACACTTCCAGTCGACAGCGATGCGGATGAATTTTTTGACGCCATATTTTAGGGTTAATTTAGTTAGGAGTTTTTATTTTTATTTCTAGTGGATATAGTTAGTTAAGTATTTTTGGAATAAATAATGAATTTATTATTCTGTTACTATTTAAAGTTCAAAAGTTGTACTCAACGTAATGGTAAACCCTTTCAGTATGCACAAGCCCAGCGCAATTTTACTGTAATATTCTGTTCTATTTTCTCCTCTTTGTTTGTCGTTTGTCTGTGTTTGTTGATGTTGTATTGTGTTTATGTCAAGTAAACGGTTTCTATTTTATTGTAACTAATATACAAATGATTTTATATAAGTACATATCAGAGAGGGATTTGAAGCTTAACACTAAACCATCCCGTGTACTCAGAAGCCCGTTCAAGTAGGTACGATAACGTGTCAATAGAATGAGTTCGGAAAACAGCAAAGCTGGTTCCAGTATACCATTCCAGGCTTAATCGAAAACGGTATTAAGGAAGAAGTGCAATCACAAATAAAAACAAATGTCATTGACATACCGTCTGTGTTATTGACTTCATCGACAGGTCGTGATTTATCGAATCAATTTCCTTCAGCGCTTTTAGCATTCCAATAAGTCAATTAGAAACATAATTAAATTGTCAAATTAATTAATTGTTATTTGTTGTGTGTTGTTGTTGTGTGTGACATTACATCACTAGGTATTAATCTTTATATTGTAAAAACTACAGAGCATGGAATTGGTTAGAGATGCAATTATAAATTTTTGTGCACGCGCCAGTTGCGCTGAGCACGAGTGTTGGCTAGACATGGTCAGAATAAGGGCTATCGCGTTTGGATTCGCCGCTAGAGGCGCTAGTGTATTGTGCGTTCTTTTAAATGTCAAATATTACTGATTGTGTGCTTTTAAAGCGAGTTTGTTAACTTATTTCTTTTGAATATTTTACTATTAATTACGGCAAATGAAGATACGGTTCTGCCGCTACTTTAAGAGAGGTTTTTTTCTGGCGAATGCATATTTCCTTTATTTTATTTCGATCAAACTTGCGCAGCACTGCTCAATCGCACTTTTAGGGCTTAAAATAACATATTTTTTAAAAAAAAATCCCAGCGCGTGCTTGCATACGGATCTTTTAACAGCTATGCTTAAGTACTTTACTTGTCAGTTTAGCACAAACTGGTGAGCATAAAAATGAGCCGAGCCCACCTAACACGCCAATGTCGACGCTTGGTTTAAACGAAAATTTTGACAGAACCATTTAAGCAGCGGCCGCAGAAGCGATTCCGTACTCTGTGGCATCAACCTAATTATGGAAGGAATTCTGAAAGTGACTAAAATATCCTACTTGTCGACCGATTTAAAATTGACGTTCGGTAATTTCACGGTCTATTGCCTGCGCGTGAGTAAGTTTGCGTAACACAAAGGAATTCAGGTAAAAAACTGTAAAATATTTCAGACAAGCTATTTGTAGATATTTTAGTAACAATAGAAGTAGACAAGAAATAAATAAGGTGTTATAGGTTTGTTAAAGAATATACAATGTAACTTGTGATGTTATGTGTACACAATTGTTGGTTAACCAAATAAATAAATAAATAAATAAATAGGTCGTCGTCGGGAGTTTTTGTCTTTGACTATGTCCTTGTGGTTGCAAAAGTTGGGAAAACCTGGTAGGTTATATTAGGTATTGTGATTTGACGGCCTTTTGCTATCAACAACTTTTGCTTTTGAACAGAAATGCATGGGGGAGTCGATGTTTTTTCTCGATTTCAGTGTTGGACCCATAGTAAAAGTTGTTCATGATGATGAGTACAATGACCCCGTAAGAGGCATTGCGTTTATTCTGTTACACGTTTTATAATAAAGCTGAAGAGTTTGTTTGTCTGTTTGAACGCGCTAATCTCTGAAACTACCAGTCGAATTTGGAAAATTCTTTTTGTGTATTATAGACACATTTATGAGGAAGGCTATACGGGAACGGGAAATTCCTACGGAAACGGGAAAAAACGGGATATGCGCGTACGAAGTCGCGGGCAAAACTTAGTTTAATAATAAAATCTACCCTTGACTTACAAGGCTACATGTTCCAAGAAGTATTTTACTTCTTGGAACATTAATGTTTCAATTAGTATTTTATATGAATTATGTAGTTTATATATAAATTGTGTAATAAGTTGTTTTCATGAACAATATTTTACTGACATTTACTAGACGTATGAAGAACATACAAAAGGAAATATTTCTTAAAAATATATCATCATCTGCCTAGCCTTTTCCCAACTATATTGGGGTCGGCTTCCAGTCAAACCAGATTCAGCGGAATACCAGTATTTATCGTGGAGCGGTTGCCTACCAGACCTCCACGACCCACTGGGTAACAAAGTAGTTCTTGGCAAGACGAGTAAGATTTATTGGCTTCTAACAATCCGTAACGACTGCCAAAGATCTACAAATGACAGCCGGGACCAACGGCTTAACGTGCTTTCCGAGGCACGGAGGAAACTCGGTATATTAAGATGGTCACCTACCCACAGACCAACCTTGGCAAGCATGGCTTAACCTTTTATCGACTCGTACGGCTGTTATTCTTTAGCCACGAGCTTCTCCTCCTTAAAAATATATATAATATATAAATAAAATATATATATAATAATTTCAAAATAGTAGTCAGCCAATGTCGGGAGCAGGGTCCAAGCTACCGGTGATTAGATCTCTGGAGACAGTATGGAACTGCCTTACAATACGCCATTTCGAGGAGAATTGTCTTCTGTATCAGGCTCTTTATCCAACAGAGCATAGCCAGCTTCGACAGATGGCCAATGTACAGTCAACAAAGCTATTAGGTATACAGTCAAAAATATTATTTTTTCCACTGCGCTGCCAATATTTATTTCTACTGTGTACATTATAACTTTTAAGCTAATGACATACTTACGAGTGTGGTGTACAATAATTGTCTACTCAGGACACTCACAACATTGTTTAAAAGCAGTTGCAAGTTAGCTGCCTGCATACCAAATAGTTTTGTTGACTGCACACACAATAGGGAATATGCATGTTTTTTTTTTTGAAAAATAATATACTTATAAGCTCTAGTAAACAATTATGAAAGATTGTTTTAAATACCTTCATAAGCGATGAAGTTATAAAGCTTCAAAGTTGACAATTAGAAAGAGAAGTCCGATACTAACTGACGTCAAATAGGTACTATTTCGCCTATACAGCTGCCGTACATAACTGCGTTTACGCGAGAGGGACAGATATATTTGTTTAAAATGGTTCTTACTCGTTTGTTTTTCGGTTAATTTTGATTCTATTTTCACTGTTAGTATTGTATTTTTGTATATCTCTAGATAAACTGTTTAGATAATACAATTTTATTCATGCATATTCCCTATTATTTTAGAACATTTGCGCCATTGCAAGTAAATTACTCCAATATCTCTATAAAATATCATTTTTCATATTCAGACTATATTTACCAGTCCAGTCACTCCGAAAATGAAATTCCATATAATTTTCTTAAAGAAAATTTCTTACAAGCTGTTGAGAATATTTGATCCACAATTTTTTTCTTCAGTCTCTTGGGATGTGGAATGAATTTTTTTTTATAACTTACAAAGGGTGAAAAGTACACCAGCGCAGCGAGCGTTCAATGACCCTGACGCCCATATTATGCCTACCAGCTATGAATAATTGAAATATAGTTTAATGACGTGTTTAAAGTGCTATCATTTCGAGCGATGCATTGCAATTTGCAATTGATTTAGCTAGTTTTATAAACTAACTGTTTCGAATGGCAGATAACTACAGCAAATCATATATATTTTTTAAAAGTAATTACTTTTTTATTTTTTTAAGGCACCTTTTACGGCGTTATTTAAATAAATGTTTTGATGGCTAACTTTATGGCAAGCGCAAAACAGAAAAAAATCAGAACAACAAAAATCTTTGAAAACTTCCAAGCAATCCTATGAAAGTATCCTTTGTTTACAAAATAAAACATTTCTCTCATATTGAATCTTGTTTTGAAGAAAAATAAAGAGATCGAACCTATACTCATCAGATTGGACCCTCCCCAATTCATTTGAAACGGAACCTTTGGAGACAAACCATTCCCCTAGGGTAGGGCTGACCAGACCAGATACGTTCGCGGGAAAATCAGTTTATAGATTGGAGGGCCGCAGAAACAAATATCTAATTAATGTTAATGATTTTTTTTGGAGAAAAATCAAAATACAGCGATACTGTTATATTTAGTTTTATTAATTCTGCATAATTTATTTTTTATATGCACTGAAGGACTGAATACGAGTCTTTTGAGCCTGTCGTATAAAAAATAAATACTGAAGACTTTGTCAATTAAGTAAATAAAGTGAAGTGTAATTGTACATTTACTAAATTTGACTAAAAAAAAAATTTGTGTAATAGGGATGTTGCCTGGGTTAAAAAAATATGATTCTATTTAGTCCGTCAGTTAGATTATCGAAACATATTGGACACGCATTTTTTATTTTATCGAATCAATAAAAAATGGTAACGTAACGTAACGTCACTTTTCAGTAAAAAGTGTACTGGTAAGTGACGTCACAAGAGTTTTCAAAGTCAAAAGTCAAAGTCAAAACGTTTATTTCAATTAGGCCATTAAACGGCACTTTTGAACGTCATCGTTTACAGTTCAGTAAAATAATAATGTTACATTAATAAAGTGACTCTACTGTCCATTCGGAAAGGTAGATTCTTATGGAGAAGAACGGACAAGAAACTCCATAGTTACTCTTTTCAAATAATGATTTTACAAAATTTGGTATACAAAAATTAATTTAATATAATGTGAGGACGATGCACCCAGAGTATGCTACTTAAAGAACAAAGTATCACCAGCAGAGGTAAACTTATTAATTTCCTAAAGAAATTTAGGTAAACGCACTGTCGTCACACATCGTCTTCATTTTTTGTTTACGTGACCAAAGAAAAAATACGTGTCCAATATTTATTCGAAATCTATCTGACGGACTAATTAGATTTTTATAGCCTGATACCTTATTGTGGTAGATTAGAAACATGTCGCGGACCGCACCGATAGTTGCCGCGGGCCCCGGGCCGAGGTTTGGACAGCCCTAACCTAGGACCTAGGCTTAGGGTGTCTAAGCACGTCACGAGTGTGACGTCACTCAGTACAGAGTTGGGGTATGATGGGGGCAGCTAAAAATAGCTCGTAGGGTGTCTAGACTACGCAGTTAAGGGTGCTATTGTGCTTTCGAGATGGCGATAAAATTTTAGTGTATAGTTTTGATAATGGGATGTGTGTAGTCAGAGTTTCAGTGAAGACAAAGGAATAACATGAGGTTTGTAAAGCTTCGATTGTTAGTAAGTAAGTTTTAAATATTATGATGGAATGTTCCATCAAACACAGTTTTTTCGTATATATACAAGAATAATAATGTGTGAGTCAATGGCTTTACAGCCACGAGGCTCGACCCACACCTTAGGAAGCCCTGGTTAAGCAGCTAGATAAAGGGCTTGATTCAGAAAGCGGGACTTCTGGACATGCTTTGTATTGTTGCGAGATACCTCTCTCTAGAGTACTGACCACCTGTAGCTCAGACCCTGTTCCCGATACCGGGATAGGGCTATTATATGTTATACTAGCGGCAGCCCCGCAGTTTCACCCGCATAACTCTCGATCCCGTGGGAATATCGGGATAAAAAGCCATGTGTTAATCCAGGTCATAAACTATATGTGTGCTAAATTTCATCCAAATCCGTTCAGTAGTTTTTGCGTCAAAAACTACTGAACGTTCTCAGAGAGTGATCTTATAACGGTTCTTTTTTTTACCTTTTGAGGTACGGAACAGTTGTTCCGTACCTCGAACTCGAAAAAAAACGAACCGTTATAAGATCACTCTCTTGTCCGTCTGTCTGTCTGTGTGTCACCACCGATTTCTCAGGAACGGTCCACTAGGTCCACCTAGCAAGTTGAAATTTATACCAAATACTGAGGTTTATTTATAGTCTCTATTAGGTGTATAAAAATCACCGGAGTCAACACGATACAAAGATATGGGCAAATTTAGATTTTCTTGTAAGTAAATTTACCTTAATTTTCAACTTTTTTTATTTTCCGGAATTTTCCCTTTACTTGTGCTGTAAGACCTTGATTTTAACCAAAATTGTCAATTCTAGGTCAACCGGAAATACCCTATAGGTAACGGGAACTACCATATAGGTACACACCTATATGATAGTTCCCGTTGACCTAGAATCACGAAATTTGGCAAAAAGCAAGGTCTTACAGCACAAATAATGGAAAAATTCCAAAAAAGAAAAAATTATAGGGTGTTCCCATACATATATAATTGACGACTGCCACCAATAAAAATGATACCAATTTTATTATGGCGGTATAATGGGTAGGTACGGAACCCTCGGCGCACGAGTTCGACTCGTACTTGACCGGTTTCTTTTACAAGTGGTCATGTAACTCTGGTAGTTCTATTATCTACTGGACATTAAGTTGCGTTGGTCTTTTTTCGGCATCTCATCTCCTTTCTTTCTGCTTCAGTAAAAGATGCCGCTCGTCTCCAAGATTTTAATCTCCGATTAAAAGTTATTGATTCCAATTATATATATCCACTCGTATGTCTGTGTATTGTAAAATGCCTTTTTAATTGTTGTAGTTTTATTTTAGTTTTATTTCAGCTAAATATATAAGCATTTCTAGCATATAGCAGGATACCGCCTCCACAGCTAGATCGACGACCTTTTAAAGCCCCTAAGTAACAAACATAGAATATTGTGAACCTAAGTCTATTATATTATTAGTATTAGATTTCTGAGAAATAATTACAGCAACAATATTGATGTCTGAGTGGAGACAGACAATTGCCCTTTGAAGGACAATTACAGACTATATTTGATTTATTTGTAGACAAAAAAAAAACTGGTCCTAGAATAGTTCAGTAGCAATCTTCGAGATGCTAGCTATTTATCGACAAACTTGTTAAACATATACACAATAACTTTACGCTTATTTGCCCGGGCGAGTGACGGTGCAGCTTTAATATACCCACATCATAACACTGGTTATTTGATATTTATTACTATACTAGCTACGCCCCGCGGTGTTACCCGCGCATCTATTATATATAAAAAGCAGCAATAGCCTATGTGTTAATCCAGGGTGTCAGCTTCCTGCATACCAAATTTTATCAAAATTGGTCCAGCTGAAGAAGTGACAAACATACACACACACTCACAAACTTTCACCTTTATTATATTAGTGTGAAGTGTCATTATTTAGTATTTATTTTATATTATTATGTCTTATTAATATTATTTATGATGTTTTTATACTGATCGCCCTAAATCTAACTTCATTCGTTCAGTCCATCCAAAGGTTGTCTGTATGAGATTGCCCTGTGCGATAACACCGCCCATCATACTTTTTTTTTTTAAGTGAAAACTTCTTTAGGCGCGTGTAGCACTTTTAGGGTGAACTAAGATCATGGAACTCGCCTCATCGTCACCAAATGCTTTGGGTGAACAAAAATCATGGAACTCGCGTCATCGTCACCAAACGCTTAAGCTTTCGCGTAGTATTCACTTCTATCGGCAGTCCCCAAAGACTTCCTCGCATGTTTTTTTATCAACGTTTTTCCTGTGCTTGTTACGAGGTGTGGAATAAAGCATACAATAAATAAATTCGACTTTAGCTCACTTTGCACGTTCTATCTTAAGCTTATTTATTCGTCTTCTAATATTTTCTTCAGTTTGATTACGAGCTATACGCACCGCTATTTCTGTTGCTCATTCAAGAATTCCCCATCATTCCATTGTTTATTATCAATAAACAGACGTCCACAATTATCTTTACGTTACGACTCGCTCTCGTAAATCGCTGACGCTATCAGATCACGAGTTTTCGCTCGTCAGAAAGGCATGTGCTTGCCAAATAATTTGCCATTTTTTGTTGTCTTAATTTTCACTCATTTCAAGCGTGATTTAAGTCATTAGCGATTCAGAGTTCAAAATTCTGTTTACTTTTTTTTCTTAAGAAAATGTGGTGACATTTTTTTGGCGCTGTGTGTATTTGGAGATGGAACACTTTCTGACCCTGTCATCAAATAATTAATTTAGCAATAAATTAAAATTTTTAAATTATCAAATATTAGCAGTGACAAATACAAATCAATTTTAAGATTTTTTCACATTAGAATATTTATTCTCCCACAAAATAAAACATAGATTTCCTTTGTGTAACGAAACAAAGATAGAAGTTATGAATATTTTTAGAAGGAAATAGAGGGCACATGTTTATCAACAAACCATTATCGATATTGCATAAATCACATAAGAAATTGCCCTGCAACAAAGTTACAATTTATCACTCAAAGGATATTAGATACCTTCATGACTGATTTATATGAAACTAATACTTCCATCTCCACAATTTCCTTTGCGTCACTATTTAGAATTTACTTCGAATAAATAATAGCTCAAAGTAAATACCAGGACCGAGGAAAAATGAACGACATTGCATTGCACACATCAACAGACACATAGACTATATCTTAATATATTATTATATATTTCTTGTGGACGTGTATATGTCACTGAACTCCTCCTAAACAGCTGGACCGATGTTGATGAAATTTTTTGTGTGTGTTCAAGGGGATTCGAGAATGGTTTAGATTCACAATTGGACCCAGTAGGTGGCGCTGCAATCGATTTCTATAATTTTTCGTCAGACAAAGCAAACGCTCGGACAGGACAACGTCTGTCGGGATCACTAGTATTATTATACATTTCATGTGTACGTGTATATGTCACTGAACTCCTAAACGGCTGGACCGATGTTGATGAAATTTTTTGTGTGTGTTCAAGGAGATTTGAGAATGGTTTAGATTCACAATTAGAGTCGGTAGGTGGCGCTGCATTCGATTTTTTGTCGGGACGGCTAGTGTACTATAAATCTTTCAGAAATAGCTCCTAGCTTTCACTAGTGACAATAAAACCAGAACGTTTTAACTGAGATAGCGGTTTAAAATAGACTAAACACAACAATATTAGATGCAGAAGTTCCATGGGTACAAAGGGCGATGACAAAAAGCAAACATTTTTTTTTACAAATAACACAATAAAAAGGCCAGCGTAAGGCCAGAAAGGCTCCTTTCTCAGCATGTAATGCAATATTTAAAAAATAAAATAAAGAATGCATGCCATTCATATTTTGTTCGACGCTATTGTAGGCGTCATCCATCGCGTACCATCGCGGCGCGATTGAGATTAAGAGCGTTCTCGTTAAATAAGAATTCTAAAGTACATTCTTAGACACGTTTCCACCTCAAACCAGCTCGCATGCAGGTTGCATTATACGTACCATTACCTAGGACAAATCTTCTCAAGTTTACCCCTATGTCGCGAGCCATACGTTTGATAAATGTTATAGCGTTTTCGGACGATATATTTTGTCAAAACGTGCCGAGATTTGTGAAAGTAGCGCAACATTTTATTGAAAACGTTTTGGCCATGAAAATAATGATTGATTTATTGTATTATATGTTTTATATAGAACCTAAGTTATAACATCGCCTTGGATGTATCTTTCACCGGAAAATCGAAAATGGCCAACAATGACCAATGAGGGGCCAAGTTTCCAATTTAACTATCACACCAAAACAGATAAATTGTAGACCAGAGTGCTGATTGGTCGCCATTTTATGTCAATCCACAATTTCTCGGAATGTCTTCAAGATATTATAGACTATCAAATTTTGATGCGTAAAAAAGTATTCCAAATGTTCAGTTGACAATTTATCGAGAGTTTACAATATCTCAAGTTATTTTATAATCTTACGGAGTTTGCCATTTTCCGGTGACATATCTATCTGTATAGGTGTTATAATCCTGCCAGGGTTGCGGAATTTGTTCGAAAGAGTCACCGCGGCCCTGGAACGCAAAGGGCTTTAGAAGGAACACGGATGGGTTTTAGTCAGTAAGAGTCTGACACGCCCTTTCGCTCCACCTAGAGCGGAAGAAGTCATTTGATGATTTCCCATCTTTAAAAAAAAAAATAGGTGTTATAATGATTAATTATTAAATAATAAATAAATGTGATGAATCGCTTGAACGCGCCCCGCAATGTAATTCAATTTACAAACGAATTCTTTTCAGGTGCTTAAGCGACCTAAGCTAAGTAAATGAAAAGGAAAAAGCGAACGGTGACGGAGGCGATTATCATTTGTTTAATTGAAACACTCTTTTGATGAACTACGAATACACAATATACATTGTACGCAATAGTATTTCTGTATCATACATCTATACTGTGACGCTAAAATTTCGTATGGCCGAGCCCCTGACCACGTGACGAATTAAATTTAGAACTAGCAGCCGTTAAAAATACGAATAGCGCACTACCATTGGCCGATTTGAATTTGTGTTCGTGACTTTTGTAGCGTTGTATGTCAGTTGGTTTCGCTTAACGTTGTTACACTTTTAAAACATGTTTAATTTTATTTAACATGCTATATATGTTAATGTTACATGATTGTTTTTTATACATATTATCAGTTAACTTTCTTAAATTAAATAAAAATAAACAAATGAAATTAGTAAGGAACAAAAATAATTATTTATTTATACACATATGTTATTTAACAATTTAACATTCAGAATAAAAAAAACTTATTCTTGTTAGTAAACTTGGTCAAAAATCTAAACGTGAACCTCTAGTCTTAATATTTTAATAATGGTGTTCATAATATTTTTATGTTATGATTGATACACCCGAAGTTAGCCGAACTACGCACGACATTAACGAACACTGAATTTCGACGGGGCCAAAACCGAAACTATGGCAGAAACTAGATTATTAGGCCGAAACTGTCGAAACCGACGCTTCGGTCGGTTTTTAAGTGTTTTGAATATAAAATACTATCACTTTAATATTTTCGTTCATCTCATAATTACAATCATTAATTTATTTGAAAGAAAAGAAAGAATAATATTTATTTAGCACTTACATGAAACACGCACGGTATATAGAAATAAAAAAAACATGCAATCATGGGTACGAGATACATCAATCTTTATTACTATTTAAAAGATGTCCTTTACTTATTATATACTTAATTGCACACCGAGAATAACATAAAAAGAAAACTACAAACTGAAACACATGTACAATGGGCGGCCTTATCGCATTAAAAAAAATTATATATCTTTAAAATATCCATTAAAATGCTGTGACCATCCGAAGAGCAGGACTCCTTATCCTAGTGCCTATTTATAACTACCGACTACATGTGTCTCACATCTGTGTGCCTAAGCTTATCCTCTTCCCTACTGTGATGTGACGTCACAAACTCTTTAATATATACTTCGTTCCCAGGGTACCCCGTTGCACTCACACATACAAAACCATTAGTATTATTACGATTAATATCGACTGGCTTGTCGTAAGCCGAGTTATCAATCGCTGTCTCCTGCAGTGAATGCTTGGCGCTTGAAGTATTTACGGCTCGTCGGTCATCAAATTTGACAGATGGTGCAACGAATCGCCATATTAGATTACTGAGCACATTTGCATATTCAATATTGGTTTAAGCTGCAATGTTTGATTGGGTTTAGATTAACATTGAGGTTTTTGCAACTGGTTTCAATATTGACAACTGTCTGTGACTTTGTCTTGTCGTGTACCTGTAATACCTTGCTATGATATGAAATGTGCACATTGAATTTAATCAGTAATTTAATAGCCAAGGTTTCGTTGGTTTGGACATGTTTACTTGTCAGCGAGTCAGTCAGAAGTCAAGCCAAATCAAATTTGATGAAAAATATAGAATATTAGTGGTAACCTAAACATGGCACAGATATATGACCCTTTTTGTTTTTTTAAGGTTGACAAATCGTCAAATGTCTTCTTCCGCTCTGAGGAGGAAAGGTGTTTCAGACTCTTACTGACTAAAACCCATCCGTGTTCCTTCTAAAGCCCTTTGCGTTCCAGGGCCGCGGTGACTCTTTCGAACAAATTCCGCAACCCTGGCAGGTGCTTACTATGGTTACAGTTTGCACCAGCACCAGCCAATAACAAAGATAACCTTACACGTCAGATTATAATTTGCGAAATATCAAATGCAATTTTTTTCCTAAACATTATTTATGATACGGTTCGTCACACATGCTGCATTTTATATTTACTAGCAGTATACAACTAACAACCCGCTCTTTATTTTATTCAGCGCATTTAAAGGTTGTCCAGGTTGCGTGGATTTTTTGTTTATTTGTTGGTGGTGTCAAAGTCAAAATCAAAGTCAATGTCACAACGTTTATTTTAAATTAGGCCATTAAACGGCACTTTTGAACGTCATCATTTACAGTTCAGTAAAATAATATAATAATAGTATTACATTAGTAAAATGACTCTACTGTCCATTCGGAAAGGTAGATTCTTATGGAGAAGAACGGACAAGAAACTCCATAGTTACTCTTTTCAAATAATGGTTTTACAAAATTTGGTATACAAAATTAATTTAATATTATGTGAGGACGATGCACCCAGAGTATGCGGTAAACTCATTCATTTTCTAAATAAATTTAGGTAAATGGTACTCACATATTTACAAGGTGGCCATCGTAACAATAGAATAAGCAACATTACAAAAGAGTTATGTAACAATTTTGGTCAACAATAACGTATATTCTACTATCTAGCCATCTACAAGTTGATTTACCACTTCAGAAACTGCTTGCAGACGTAAATCTTCACGCCAGATCTTTTATAGATTATCATTTCTATTACGTCAAAGATCCCAACAAAATTTTCCTTAGCCCTGATATAAATCAGTAAGTTAACTTGACTCTCATAATGTTTTGATGTATAGTTTCTATTGACGCATGCAAGTACTACGATCGTACGTCAATTTGCTCAAATTCATCACAGATGAAGATATCTTATCTTAGTTGGTTGTTCACACGTCAGAGGTGAAGTGATCCGTGGAATGAGTCATTAGTGCTAAGTTTGCGCCACACCTATTTTGAGCAAGGAGTTATGTTTAAAGAATTGACTGGCCTGTTGGTCGAGTGGTTAGTGACCCTGACTGCTAAACCGGAGGTCGTGGGTTCGATTCCCACCCAGGACAAATCTTTGTGTGATGAGCATGATCATTTGTTCTGTGTCTGGGTGTAATTTGTCTATAATATGTATGTATTTAGAAATATTTAAGTACGTTTATCAGTTGTCTGGTTGCCATAGCACAGGCTCTGCCTAGTTTGGGATCGGATGACCGTGTGTGAGTTGTCCTAAGATATTATTATAAGATATTATTATTATTATTATTAATTTAAGCTAGACATGTGTGTAGGCGTTGCTGATGAAGTTAAAGACAATGAAGGTCGTCTTAGTAATATTTTTGTTAGGAGGATCATCCACTCACTTCCCGTGGGTGTCGTAAGAGTCGACTGAGGGATTCACCAACGAATGGCCAGCAGCATTCTCTATGCATTGCAACAGCTACACTGCGATCGTCAACCTGCCTGCCAAGCGTGGCGATTATGGCAAATCGGCTGATATGATGGTGATGAATGACGGAAGGGTTGGTACGTTATATTTTTGTCTCTCAATTCTTCACGTTATATGAGCAAGTTTACTAAATGCCAAATAAAAATAAATATTAGATTTTCTAAATATTTGGAAGTATGTAGTTTTTGTAGTATCATAATAACTTCTAATATAATATTTAGACAACGTATTTGATGAGAACTCGTAAGCTTTAGCCAGTCTAGTACGTGTTCGATATTTCAACACAAAAAATAGCACACTATAAAACAAACATTAAGTATTTAGTACACTCAAAAAGAAAACCGAGATTTATTCTGTAACAAGTGTATTAAACAATAAAGTAGCCTATTTTCTTTAGAGGTCATTCTAAGATTGATGACTTTCCAACTGTTGTTTTGCGTATGCGCACATTTTAGGGGCGTGTGTATTCTGACGTAGAACAATTAAACTGTCTGCAGTTATTTTGGGACGACAATAAAATCTTTTCTTCCAACAAAATTGCAATAAACAAGGTGAAATAAAAAAATACATTTGAGATTAAATACTTCTTTCTTTGAATGTATCCGACGATAGAGTAGCGGATAGGATGGATTTTGCTTTTAAAATACAATATTACCGATTTTGATTAAATTTTTCCTGTCTTTTTGCTCGTTGTTTTCCAGAATTGCTACAAAATAAACTGCCTTAAGTACCTAGGTACGTTTTATTTGTATGACGCGAAACAATTTAAGTCAAATGGCTTTATTACCTTTTTATCTATTTCCATAGAAGCTTTTTATATTCTATTAAATTGTTTTGCATGCGTTCTCTTATGTCTACATATGTATTGTGTAAATTGTGATATCTACGTTTAAATCATCACGTTTTTTCTTTCGTAACTAACAACATAGTTTTAAATTAATTGTCCTAAAACAATTTTAAATTAACTGTCTTAAAAAAAAGCTTTATTTTCATTATTGTTATTTGCGTTTCATGAAATTATACTGATGACGGAATTATTTTTTCTTATAGTACAATCCTAATCATAACTCATTTTATAAAAAAATGGAATGTGTGTTTGTTTGTTACGCTTTCACGCCTAATTCGCTGAACCGATGTTGATGAATTTTGGTGTAGAGATAGATGGCACTCTGAAGACGTTGATCGGTCATCTACTGAACGCTAGCGAAAGCGGGCAAAAGGTCAAATTATTAAACTTGTAAATTACTGCAATAAGCATAGGTTGCCCAGCAAAAGTGAAAATCAAAGTGACCTCCCATCTACACTATATATATATAATATTATAAAGAGGAAAAATTTGTATTTTTGTGTATGTGTATGTTTGTAATGAATAAACTCAAAAACCGATGCCGATTTCAAAAATTCTTTCACCATTGGAAAGCTACATTATCAGCGAGTAACATAGGCTATATTTAATCCCCGTACTCTCACGGAAAATACGCGGGTGAAACCGTGTGACGTCCGCTAGTCACTTATATTTTCCTATAAACATTGTACACAGCCCTGAAAATCCGACAAAGTAACACGATCATCGACTTGACATTGCAGCCAGAAACAGATCTATTTATTAACCGACGTTGGTTTAAAAATATTTCGTTACGAACTTCTATTTATGTTACACTCACGTGAGTTTCAAGTGTAAGGCTAAGTTTAAAAACTGGATTGAAAATAACTACTATTCATTCCATCCTATTTTATTTAACTATTATATTAATTCGAAAATGAGTTCGTTTGTCACGGCTAAATAGCTGAACCGATTTTGATGAATTTTGGTGTAAGTACAGATAGATGGCCCTCTGGAGACGTTTATCGGTTCCCTACTTTGTTTGTTTGCTAAAATAAACCTTGAGAGCTAGCGAACGCGGGATAAGCAATTTTAAAATAATTTTATTACTTATAAATTACTGCAATAAGCATAGTTTTGAAATATTTTTTCCAACAAATCAAAATTAATTAGTTTAGGAGCAATCTTTGCCCAATAGAAGTGAAAACAACCTTCCTTACTAATATTATAAATGCGAAAGTGTGTCTAACTGTTACCTCTTCACACCTAAATCGCTGAACCGATTTTGATGAACTGTACTGAGATAGATGTCTTAGAGGTCAGTCATAGGCTACTTTTTTGCTACAATCTGTATTAATGCGAGTGAACTGCGAACAAAAGCTAGTCTTTTTACGAACACAAAGCCCAGAGTGACCTCAAAGTCCAATTTTTACATCGTTTCAGGTAAAAAAATAAAGCAAACGGAAGAACTCCGAATCAAATGGCTATTAGAGGATTGTAGCGCTAATATTCTTGCTGTTTAACGCCTCTAAAATTCTAACATCAATATACTATTATAATAAAGCTGGAGAGTTTGTTTGTTTGGACGCGCTTATCTCTGGAACTAATAGTCGGATTTGGAAAATTATTTTTGTACTTGATAGCCACATTCATGAAATCAAAATCAAAAAATCAAAAGTCATTTATATAAATTAGGCTGAGTGCCAGCACTGTTTGAACGTCAAAGTTCTACATAAAGAGAGTTCCCTAAAACGCCCGCCCGTCACCACTTCCTAGTGTTATAGCTAGAGGAAGGCTATAGGTTATACGGGAACGGGAAAAAACGGGATATGCGCGTAAAAAGACGGCAAAAGATAGTCCAGTAATATTAGTTCAATAAAGCACTAATAATTAGCTTGAAATAAAAGCCAGCTAAGCTAAATACGTAGTCGTAGGCCATTCGCCATAACTGAGCGTACGACGTGCAAGACGCCAGAATTCTCGACAAGTGAGTAATTTGGAGAAATGCCAAAGTTGTAATTGTTTTTATATAACTTGCAGTCTAATACGTCTAACTATCACGTTTCATGAGACAACGCCTGGTGACAGACGGACAGACAGACAGACGGACGGACAGCGGAGTCTTAGTAATAGGGTCCCGTTTTATCCTTTGGGTACGGAACCGTTACGTTATTATACGTCAAAAACATTCGTGCTCTGGAGTGGAATTTCCTACTGGAGTCTATGTTTCCTGATAGCTACAACCTGGGAGTCTTTAAGTCAATAGGGAAAAGGTTACTTCTAGATAAATGTGCTCCATCGTCCTGAGGACCTGACGTCCTGACCATATCACCGGTTTCCATCAAGTGTGATTGCGGTCAAACGCGAGTATATCGATGATACTGGATAGAAACAAATATTAATAAGAAGCTATTTAGATTCTCTTTTTGAAAAAAGAATCTAAAATATTGAGACTTAAACAAACATTTTTCCACGACACAGGGAATCCTAGTGTGGGGTTTAGGGTCTAAATTTAGTTTGTAATCTGTATTTTTCCCCGGCCACCTTAGGCGCGGGCCTGCGGACGGCGAGCGTTGGGTGGCTCGCTGTCCGATCACCACCAGGCCCGGGTCGATGGCGCGTTGTGTTTCACGCGCGCCTCAAAGAGATGTCAGCATAGAAGACGGGGCCCGCTAGGGCCAGAGCCTGCCAGGGTTGCGGAATTTGTTCGAAAGAGTCACCGCGGCCCTGGAACGCAAAGGGCTTTAGAAGGATCACGAATGTGTTTTAGTCAGTAAGAGTCTGACACGCCCTTCCGCTTCACCCAGAGCGGAAGAAGTCACTTGATGATTTCCCATCCTTAAAAAAAAAAAAAAAACTGTATTTTTGGCATAAGACATTTTTATTTATTATTATTATTTATTTTTAACTTAAACCAAAATAGCTTTTCATTCTAAAGTTCTTGGCGGTTTATTGCCTCCAAATTCTGCAATACCAACTTATCCGTATCAAACCAGCTTGTGAAAACGTCCCACGCAAGAAGTGTCTCTTGGAAACTATTCCCTGTCGTGGGTTGGGTAAAAGCTGCGCTTTCGCCATTATTTACGATGGTAATAACAGACTCGCGACCGTAAACCACTGCTATGATTATAAAGAGTCCTGTCTTGTGACGTCAACAGTTAATTATACAGGGTGTTTCGGAATTGCGTGGTATTTGAGGATGGTGTTCAGTTTAATAAAATATGACAAAAAAAAAAATTTTTGCAAAAAAAAGAAGTTTTGGAAGTCGGTTGTATTTTTTTGCAAAAAAGTATTTTATCCTACATCTTTTAGTGTTACACATCCACACCTAACACGACCAAAAGAAAGTAAAACACGCAATTTCGTTTACTTGGATGATCTATTTTCTATATCTTTCAGCTATTTTGATTTAAAAACCAAAATACTGAACCGATTTTGATAAAAATTCTATGAGACCAATCCGAACGTATTTTCTTTTTAAATTAGATTTTTTCAAATCGGTGCATAAATGACGAAGTTATGCTTATGAGGTAACAAACAAAAAAAATATAACCGAATTGAGAACCTCCTCCTTTTTTTGAAGTCGGTAAAAAAACCCGAAGCCCAAAAATACAGTATATACAGTAAAGATACAATAGACAAACAAAAGATCACATTTCAAGCAACCTGATGCAGTCGGTGGCATTTATTGAAATTAATAAATTAAAATTAAAATTTAATGCCACCTAATTAATGCATCAGACTGCTTGAAAAGTACTTTGAAAGAAAGAAAAATACATTTTTTTTTGCTATTGTTCCTTTGCTGTAAATCAGTTATAGAACATCATCCCTAAATATAACCACGTACTTCTGAAAAACCCTGTAGAAACAGAATAAAAATAGCAAGCGTTACACAATGGAATGTGAATTTTCCATTGTGTAACATTTTTCAGGTTTCGAAGTAACGTTATAGAAGTGCTTTTGCGGTTATGAAATAAGTATTTTTGGCAATTGTAAAGATTTTAGAAGGTCGTGTATTTATGAAAGTAGGTCTGTTGTAAGGTTTTGTGGCCAACAATAGGCTTCCCCCAATTTCAGTTTGTGGGGTCGAGTTTCAAAGAAGTTGTAAAAGCTTTTAAAGTAATAGGAAGATGAAAGCGATGCCTTTGCTTTGAGTTCTCATATTTATGGAAAACGTACGATATTAATGTTAAAAAGTAATGTTACGAGCTTGGGGTTCGTGACAATAAAAACAGCCGATTAAATAACCAAAATGACACTTTAATTTAAAAACACTAATTACAACTTTAAACTCACTAATTATTAAACACAAGTTCACCACTGATCACTTTATTCGCACTTGAAGATCGCTTCCGAAGTATTCGCTTGTATCGCAAATCCAATACTGACTCGGTCGCGGAATACGCGGTCCTTTTATAGGTCAGTTTATTCTAGAAACTTCCATTCTCGAAACATCTGGAAAGTACTCGTAACTACCGCTGTCCACTGACCAGATACCGAGAAGTGTAGAATGTTCTGGCAAAGAAATTTCTAGAAGGTACTTGACTCTACTAGTTCTGCTACTCGATACTAGATGGCGCTAGTAGTAACTTAATGTACCCGACATTAATTCTGGCGCGTAACAGTAATAACGAATAGCTGAAGGTTTTAGGTACTTATAGGACTCTCGTAACATAGAAAGTTTTTTTTTTTTTTTAATGTTCAAAATATTTATAAGCGCAGAGTATCAAATATATGCTAAAAACCACAGAAGCCTTTAGGCTTATATATGGCTAGTGGCCTTTTCCCAACTTTATTGGGGTCGGCTTCCAATCAAACCGGATTCAGCTGAATACCAGTATTTTACGTGGAGCGGCTGCCTACCAAACCTCCACAACCCATTACCTGGGTAACACGGTCGATCCTCCTTGGCAAGACTGGTGTCAGATTATCTGGCTTCTGACTATCCGTAACGACTGCCAAAGATCTACAAATGACAGCCGGGACCAACGGCTTAACGTGCTTTCCGAGGCACGGAGGAGTCTTGGTATGTAAAGATGGTCACCCATCCACAGACCAACCTCGGCAAGCGTTGCTTTACCTTGAAGTTCGACCTGTGCGGCTGTTATTATTTAGCCACGAGCTCCTCGATAAAATACTAAGATGCAGATGATAAATTTGTGAGTTTTACATTCTATTAATGTTTTTAAGTACTTAATATAGCACAATTAAAGATGGTAGTGAGTATATCAGACTGAAATGTTTACTCATAATGTGTAATTTCCATAAAATGCTTTTTTTAATTCAATTTTTTTCATTTTTAGGGTTGTAAATGTATTTATTTTGTATGCCCGCAGGAAGTTCGTTTATTATTTTGTGTGGTGGCAGACTTATTTTAAATATTATTTTCATTATCTATTAAGTTTTTTACAACTACGTTGGATTGGGTTGGGGTGGGGTATGTGGGGGTCAGAATACTCGGATGAAGCTCAATACCAGTATTTAAAGTAAAAGTAAAGGAATGTAAAGTTTTATTGACATAAAGTTTAATAGCACCATAAAGACCAGTATCTGCATGTTTGCATTCTTATAGCCTGCCTGCCTAACCTTTTCCCAATTATATATTGGGGTCGGCTTCCAGTCAAACCAGATTCAGCTGAATACCAGTATTTTATGTTTGCATTCTTATAGCATTCTGTTAAAATTAAAAGCAAAAAAAAAAGATAGACATAAAATTTTAATTATACTTAGGGCTAATTTTTCAAAGGAATTAGGGAATATTCCAACTAAATAACAGAAAATAGAATTTAATAAATTTGATTAAGAATAGTGTAAAAAAGAAATGAATGTACATTATTGTTAAAAAGCGTGGGGTGCATTTAAAGTGCTTTTTAAGATGATGATTCTTCTACTCATTATCTGTCAATAAAATATTTATAACTATTGACACTATGCAATGCACCCCACGCTCTTTTTTACACTATTCTTAATCAAATTAATTAAATTTTATTTTCTGTTTTTTAGTTGGTTTTTTCTATAAAAGCGTGTATTTTTAGTTTTTTTTTAACTATTTTTTTTTAAAGGTTAGTTAAATAGAATATGTGTGTTTTTGTGAACAATAAAAAAGTGTGTATTTATGGATAATGTTTTGCTTTGTTAGAATATTTTTTAATTTTAATTAATTTCCTGGCGAATCTAATTAGGATAATCGGATATTTTAATTGAATTCTTGCATTGTCATCGATCCTTGACAGGTGTGCAAAGTTTGAACTAAATCTGATCGTTCAAAGTAGGGCAAAATCTAGGTCAAAAGGGTCGGTTACAGACAGACATACAAACATACAGGTGAAGCTAATTAAAAATCCAATGTTGCTGAGTAATAAAGCATTGTGTACCTTTAAAGTGCAGTTTATGCAAATGGAATCGCTGAGCGAACATCGCCCACGGCCCACGGGATATTGTTGGGCAATGACTGCAATGGAAGGAGAAAGTAGCCCGTATGTTGCGAGACTGTCTACGAATTAAGTAAACTGCATTTACTCTTCAATCTACGTTAGATTTTATTACTCGATACAGAGAACAGCTTTTTTTTTTTTAAAGATGGGAAGTCATCAAATCACTTCTTCCGCTATGGGTGGATCGGAACGGCGTGTCAGACTCTTACTGACTAAAACCCATCCGTGTTCCTTCTAAAGCCCTTTGCGTTCCAGGGCCGCGATGACTCTTTCGAACAAACAACAACCCTGGCAGGATGCAGAGTACAGCTACGGAGTGGAATTGCCTGCCTGAGTCTGTGTTTCCTGGTAGCTACAACCTGGGAGTCTTTAAGTCAAGAGTGAATAGGTTAATTCTAGGCAATAGAGCTCCATCTTCGACCACATCATCGCTTACAAACAAGTGTAATTTAATAACTAATTTGTCTAATTTGTCTTTCTTGCACGTTCTTCTTCATAGAGATCTTCGCTTTGGAACGTGCAAAGAGCTTCATCTTTTTGACCGACCTTGACTTGATTCTTGACCTTGACAATTCAAAAGTGCTTGTAAATGGTCTAATTGAAATAAATGCTTGAGTCTTTGAGGCTTTAAGAGTGACTAAGTTCCTTCTGGGCAAGCGTGCTCCATCGTCGACCACATCATCGCTTTCATCAAATGAGATTATGGTCAAATGCAAGTCTATCAATAATTATTAAAAACACAATCCCTCTACCTTCTGTACCGACTCCTTGAACAAGGAAAGGACTGAAGATGTGATCGACGATGGAGTAATGTGTGTGAGTATGTGTTTTGCAATATGTAATAGACACTTGAATAAACCAATGACAACATGGTCTCTGATAGCAAAACCACGTGACACTCAATTTCAAGCTTCATCGTTTCAATTTCAACAATAAATTACTGTTGGCAGAGCATAAATGAACAATGAGGATCTCTTAAACTAGATCGGTTTCCTTAAACGGTATTAAGTGCCAATGCTTTATCTACAGTGCAACAGCACTTCACTCATGTGGCCACTCATTGCTGGAGACAGTATTGTAACGACTTTTCATTCAAATCATTTGTGTCAGTGTCACCGTTGGGGCGTTTATTAATTACGTGTGACAGGAAGGACCAGCAAACTCTCACCAAATCTCATTTGAAGGGAGGAGAGGACCAGCAAACTCTCTCCTAATCTCATTTGAAGGGAGGAGGGCCCAGCAAACTCACCAAATCTCATTTGAAGGGAAGAGGGGACCAGCAAACTCTCTCCAAATCGCATTTCAAGAGAGAAGGGGGTCAATAAAAACCCCAAATTTAAAAAAAAACAACTCTCTTTGCGTCTTAATTAATGGACGCTCCTCATAGAAATTGATGGCCCGTAAAAATTCTGATTATGTCTATAGCAACTTATGTGTTTGGAGTTTTAAGTTTTTAGTGGGATACGTCATGCTTGGTGCACATGATCTTTTTATCTTTCTTTCAGTGTACTTTCCATGCTCTATGGCTTTACCAAACGTAATTTGTCAATGTACTTTCATGTGTCAATTCATGGATCGTATTACAGTTTATGCAGATGTGATTGCTCAGCGGTTAACAACGAGGCTTTGAGAGCAGCGCCCACGGGACATTGTTCGACGTTTAGTAATTGAGGTAGAAAGTGGCCCGTGTGTTGCAAGACCACTGCTGCATTGACTCTTTAGTGCCGTTTAGAGATTATTTGTGTTGTTGAATGCATTGTCTTTAGTAACTGCGTTGGTCGTTCTGGCTAAGGGCTTCTTTATCTGATTTGGTTTCTGGCTTTCACTTTTATTGTTGCCAGTTATGGCCTGGTCATTCGGAAATGAGTTTAGTTTGCCTTGGTCTGTCACATTGATGCTTATCATCCATATGCATAGCGAAAATATTTTTTTTTAAAGATGAAAAATCCTCAAATGAATTCTTTCGCTCTGGGTGGAGCGGAAGGGCGTGTCAGACTTTTACTGACTAAACCCACCAGTGTTCCTTCTAAAGCCCTTTGCGTTCCAGGGCCGCGGTGACTCTTTCGAACAAATTCCGCAACCCTGACAGGAGAGAAAGTAACTTAGCCTATCTGTTCGTTACCTGGTCCTCTTCACGTCTTACCCACAGATCGTATTTGGATAAAACTTGGCACACGACTACTTCATATCCTGGATTGGAAGATAGGATACTTTTTGTTCCTGGAGTATGTTCCCTTGGGATAATTTTCAACTTTCGTCGGACGAAGCATCTGGATGAAGCTAGTTATCTAATAAATGTAACTAAAATGAGGGTTAAACTCTCATTTTAGTTCAATGATCTGTATTAAAAATTCAAAACCAAATAAGCATTTATTAATTGCCCATAAAACTCTTCACGACTCATTACAGCTTGTCTAAGTTTCCTGGTAATCACTATAAAATCGGCATGCGATAATATTTAACGCACTGTTGCCGATTGATAAGTTTACTGAACGAACAATTTTACTGTTGCCTTGCGGAAATGTTCCTTCATACAGAGAGCGATGTCATTGCAAAAGAAGAAAAATAAAATAACAACATCAGGCTTGTATTTCCCGAATGATTAGGCAGAGGAGGTCTCCTATCATCGTCAGCATCATTACAGCCGAAAGACGTCCACTGCCGACATAAGCCATGTGTGTAAGTCATGTGTTGCGAAATTGTTCTAAATAATAACAGCCGCACGGGTCGATCTTCAAGGTTAAGCAACGCTTGCCGAGGTTGGTCTGTGGATAGGTGACCATCTTAACATACCGAAACTCCTCCGTGACTCGGAAAACGTTAAGCCGTTGGTCCCGGCTGTCATTTGTACATCTTTGACAGTCGTTACGGATAGTCAAAAGCCAGAAAATCTGACACCAGTCTTAACAAGGAGTACCGTGTTACCCAGTTAATGGGTTGTGGAGGTCGCTCCACGTAAAATACTGGTATTCAGCTGAATCTGGTTTGACTGGAAGCCGACCCCAATATAATTGGGAAAAGGCTAGGCAGATAATATATAGTCAGTAAGAGTCTCACATTCCATGGAGGTGTCATTTGAGTATATCCCATCCAAAAACAAAAAAGGGCCTCCCTCATGTGTCACCGCATCGACCGGTGTTGTGCGTCTCGCATACAGAGAATTCCTGCGGTCTTCACCAAGTCATCGGTCTACCGAGGCGTACCTACAGTACACGAATATTTCTTTAGTTTTGATTAATTCCTACGTAATATGGGAGAACAGAGTACCACTAACCGCACACAAATTCAGACTCTGGGATGCTTCTGCGAAATTCTAGATGGAAAAGCCCAATGACTCTCTGCTCGACCCAGGACCTCGTGCCCGGCGCTTGCAAACACTAGACCAATGAGGCATAAAAATAAACATCAGTTAAACTTCAAGTTCAGAAATAATATTCCGAAGGGCAAATGTGACGAAAGTAGATAGGTACGAAATGAATACAGACTGCCTGCGTATTATCCTTGAACTTACTGACCAAAGACTTGTTTACTTGCAGTTATGGTCGTTTTATGTCTGGTACTTAACTTTTGTTATTAAATTATGATAATTCTACTATAGCCTTTTCCAAACTCTATTGGGGTAGGCTAACAGCCATGTTCAGCGATGGAATTAAAGCCTGCTTTTTAAGCCTGAAGCATATCATAATAGAAACAAAATTAAAATTCGTGACAACTGTGATACAGGTGTCGAAAATATCTGTCACATCTGCGCAAAAAGGCCATCGCTCAGCATAATGCTTTTTTATGGATGGGAAATCATCAAATGACTTCTTCCGCTCTGGGTGAAGCGGAAGGGCCTGTCAGACTTTTACTGACTAAACCCCATCCGTGTTCCTTCTAAATACCTGTGCGTTCCAGGGATGCGGTGAATCTTTCGAACAAATTCCGCAACCCTGGCAGGCTCTGGCCGTAGCGTGCCCCGTCGCCTATGCTAACATCTCTTTGAGGCGCGCGTGGAACACAACGCACCATCGACCCGGGCCTGGTTGTGACCTGGTTGGGGCGGCCTTGACTCTCCCTCGCGCGGCCCGCCTCCTCCTTCGCTAGCACTCTTGGCTCCAGATCATGGATTTAACCAGGGCCGGACACGAGAGGCCGCTGATGTTGGGACTTATGTGTGAGACAGAACCATAGTGCTGGTTTCATTGACAGCTGGCGTTAAATATCCTCCAAAAGATATGATTCTTAAATGTACACACGTATACTCTTGCTTATCAACGAGGACTTCCTCATGGATGTCTTGGGACGGGTAGAACTACTCGGTTTTCTGCAACTATTTTTGGCCGGTTCGCTGAAAGACTAAGCCCAGTTCATCACGCTTCCCCGGCTAAGTGATGGAGTATTGGTCACACACCCGTTGTACCCTGAGCAGTGAACCTGCTACCATTTTGAAAACTAGTATTTTATTCAGGGCACAAGCTTTTCGCCGTATATGTGACAAGTAGAAGTATAACTATAGCAATTATTATTTTTTTTGTTAAAATAAACGTTGCTCCACACTAGGAATTTCTTCTGTATCGTGGGTGCGTTTACAAACATACAAATTCACATACACAAACAACCAGACCCGGAACAACTATCTGTGGGCCATGCAAATATTTTTTCCGTGCGGGAATCGATCCCGCGACATGCAGCGCGGCAGCCAATCGCTCAACCACTGCGCCAACCATGTCGTCAATTTTGGAGTGGATATACCTGTAAAACAGTGACGATAAACAGGGACAGCTATGAATAATAGTACTTGTCATTTTATATGTTCGTGAATTGAGCAATAAAATAGGGTTACGTAGGGGTTAGGAAGTATAGGTACTGTTTACACTACAGACCGTGTTTACACCGTAATGGGATATCTCCGTAGAGTGACTCTGACAATAAAATTAAAATCATAAGACATTTATTCAAATAAGGCTGAGAACCGGCACTTTTTGAACATCAAGATTTACAAATTACATTCACCCCAAACGCCCGCCCGTCACCACTTCCTAGTGTTTTAACTGGGAAAAAGAAGTGGAGCAACAAACTCTCCAGCAACACATCTGTTTGTTAAGTTTGAAGAACTTGAATTTATGCATATTTACAAAACGTAGCACATGTATTTCTGTATGTTCGTAAAGTAAGCTATAAAATAACCCGAAAAGGTACCTAATACGTGGGTGTTAGAAAGTATAGGTACTGTTTACACTATCGAGCGTGTTTGCACCGTTATTGGATATATCGACTCTGAAACTGGGTGCAGGATAATTTAGGAAAAACAGTGTCTAAATTACCCTAGGCCGATTTTTTTTTATTCGTAGCATATGTAATTCTGTATGTTCGTAAAGTAAGCCATAAAATAACCCGAAAAGGTACCTCATACATAATTATTGTGTAGGTGTTAGGAAGTAGAACAGTACCTATTACTGTTTACGCTATCGAGCGTGTTTGCACCGTTATTGGATATATCGACTCTGAAACTGGGTTTATAGGAAAAACGTTTTATTTTTTCATTTGGGACAGTGTCTAAATACAAATACAAAATATTTATTTCTGTACCAACTAGTTTAAATTAGTTTATGATTGGAGCCTCCTTTTAAGCATGATAACGCCTGTGTTAGGAGACTCCGTTCCTCCATAGCTTTGGCTGTTTGTACACCTTACAATTTTTCTCGAGCGCGTGTTGCGTTTACATAAAGAACAATTAAAATGAATAACTTCGATCATGCTCGCTCGCTCATGAAATGAGAAGAATGAATGGGTACATAAATGTGGGTGTGTTGAGTGTGTGATGTGTGTGTGGTGTGTGATGTGTGTGAGGTATGTGATGAATATATAATAAATTACTCTAGGCTGATAAAATTTTATTCGTAACACATGTAATTCTGTATGTTCGTAAAGTTAGCAATAAAATAACCCTACAAGGTACTGCTCAAGAGTTACGTATATAGGTTGACATCAAGAAGGTACCATCATAGTTGCATATTTAAAGTATATATTATTATTATTCTTATAGTATTATTTAAGTAGTATGTATTAGTATGATATTAATTTTAGTCATATTTTATTATAGTATGTTTTATTTAAAGTTTTTTTTTTGTCTTTTTATGTTAACTTTTACACACGATGTCTACATCTCTTTTATTCAACTCTCCTTTCGCAGGTATGCTGGAAGAGATTTCTTTAGAAATAAGCATCACCTTTGTACCTATTTTTCTGTTCCCTTCTTCTTATTTATTGTTAAATGTGTGTAAATAAACTGTTAAATAAATAAATAAGAAGGCGGAGTCTAAATTTTCCTTTAAGCGTAAAATCCGAAAACATTACTTAAAAGCTTGTCATTCTTAGATGTTCTTCGTCATGATTATTATGAATTTTCTTAATCGGTATGATTATTATACATCATATTTATTAGTTTATTATTTTCGCAGATATATGTATTTTATTAGTATTATATATATTATCTGTATATTCTTTCCGAAATGTTAAAATTCAATTTTAAATCTTATTTTCATTTATTGTAAGTACACCTACCACAGTATAGTCTTTATAACCCAAAGGTTGACTGGTAGAGAATGCCTTGATGCATTAAGTCCGCCCATGTACCACTATTGTACATAAAGCTTAAATAAATAGGTGTTAGAGAGTGTAGGTACTGTTTACACTACCGAGCGTGTTAGCACTGTAATTGGATATATATCTCCGTCCACAGGAGTGGCTCAGTACTCTGATATACGCTCGCGGAGGGCCTTTCCTTTATAATTGACGGAGTGAATTATTATCTGTTTCCGGAGTTACAGCGAGTACTGTTTCCTATTTATTTTTGTTTGCAATTTGTTGTGTAACGCCAGCGGCGGATGTAATTGAAGGAACGTTATCTAAAAGTGTTCTGTCTGGCTATGTTGTTTTATTTTTGTCTATATTTTATGCAATCTCTCCGTTGGTTACTGCAGCTATACATAGATAGATAATACTTTATTGTTCACGAATAATACTTTTTAAAGCTTGGAAACAACTTCTTTACACTTCAAGTAATAAACATAGTTTTATTAGTTGTAGGTATTTACGCTTAAGGCAATCTCTGCATAGGTTTTATTAAGATGGTTGTCGTATTGTCGCCTGTCTGCGTGAGCCTTCAATAGTTCAGTTAGTAAATCTACAGTTCGTGTTTGGATTTATTAATCATAAACATTCCTCGTCATTGCTTATTAAAAGTCATTAAGGTATAATCAACAATGCCAAAAGCAACAAAGATGTCTTCACCAAAACAACACATGAGCACATGCTTGTTACACGTTACAACCCACGTGCTACTGAACGTGCTTTCACAAGCACATATATAATGTATATGTCAACATAGCACATGTTACTGAATAATTCTACGGCTCATTGATTGTTCTTCACAATGATTTGCATGTAGTATACGCAAAAACTTCAGATGCTTTATGAAGTACTAGCTTCTGCTAGGTGTTTTGCCCACGTGAACGGCGACGTCCTTTGGGACGAAGTCTTTTGAGACGATTTTATTAGTTTCTTTTTTTTGTATTTTCATATCAAAAACCATTTATTTGCAAAAAAAAGGTACAGAAGGTTGGTTCTGCCTTTAATTTCGGCGTGTTTAAATAAAGTGAAGAAACATATTCTATTGCAACTAATTTATTGAACACAATCATCATTAAACAGATAATCCGAGTATACAAATATTACGAGATAAAAAGGATCTAATGTCCTTATCTAGGATATGGTAAACTGGTATGCTAATTTTCACCTCAATCCATGGAACCGTTAAGAAAAAACAGACAGACGGACACAGAGTTACTTTCAATGTCTGCTTTCTTAATTTTTTACATATACTACGTTTTTACTCTTTGCGAAAGTAAGTGCAATCAATTGAACTGTTTAATACATTGTTGAGTTTCTAAAAATAGAGATGCTTATTTTGTAGTTTCAACGTCAGTTCATTGAATCGTTTATTGACTACAATGCATTTGTTTATGACTAGGAAATAACTTGATTCTTATGACCGGAGTTAACAATGTAAACTTGAAAGTCGTAGAATACATGATAGTCATAGAATTTTTGATTTAAGATAAATAATTATTGGACGACTTCATGATAAAATACCATATAAGTACAAAATAGTAAGATTTCCATGTCACCGGAAAATCGCAGACTCCGTAAGATTGTAATAAATCTTAATTAGATTATTATTTCTCGATATATTATGAACAAATGGTTTTGTATACAATAAATCCCATTCAAATTAAATAGTTTCCAATATATCAGTGTCTTATTTAGAAAAAATTGTTTACAATCACGCGATATTTTATAATCTTACGGCGCGGCGGCGTTTGCCATTGCGGGTGACATCTACAAAGTGAATCATCTACCGCATCCTATTTGTTTTATAAATGTAGCCAGTAGTGCTTACTTTTTCCAAGATCAAACGATTCTTTATCATCAGTATTTTACAGAACGTACAGTCGCCGTCAGGTATATTGCAGCAGACAAGGTGACCAAATACTTCTGTATAATTTAAAATGTCAATAGGTTCCATGCAATACAAGTTACCATTAATATCTCGCGGCTCACGGCGACTGTAACTGTCACGTAGACTCCCCTATGAAATCTCTAATATAACATTTTTACACAAATATCAAATTACACAGAAAAGACTGTCACAGTATCATTTCGTTTTTCCAGATCAAAATATATAAATAGAGTGGGTGCCATCTTATTTATTTAAACTTAATGTACAATAGTGGTACATAGGCGGACTTAATGCATCAAGGTATTCTCTACCGGGTTAAAAAGACGACACTGCGGTAGGTTTACAACAAATAAAAATAAAATTGAAAATAGAATTGCAGGTGTGCATGACGTCATCAAACGTAAAACGGAAACTGTACGACTACCCTGCTCCAATATAGTAAACAATGAACCAGACTATAAAAGGAGGGAGGATTTTCAAAGGAATGTGTGCAAGAAATATAGATTACATATTTAGGCCGATGCGTAACATGTCCTTAGATGATTTTGTTGGATAGTTTTTCCTGGTTATGAGACAGAATTTTAACAGTATATACCATAGAAACTTGATCAAGGTTCTCCTAAAAGCATGTTTAAGTTTTTGATCAGCAAATTAGATGGCAAAATTGAGATAGCGTGTATTTCAACGATTGCCAGAATGAAATCATGAGTTGTCGTGATATTTGAAACAGAAAAAGTTTTCGATATTATCATTCGATAGTTTTTTTTGAGCAATATTTCAAGATTGAATACTAATACTCACTTTTAGTCTGCTCTGTTTTAGATAACCGAAAGTTATTCAAGAAAGTTCAGTCCTAAAATTAAAGACACGAATGAAAATTTTTCACGCGCTATAACTCGCGTTATCGTCTAAGATAACAAGCTAACTTCAGGACATAATTTGAATTTATTTGGCCGAAAAAGGAATACTTTTGAGATAATTGGTACTTTTAAGTATCAAATTAGTATTTTAATTTTATTAGTCTCTTTTTTAGAGATGTACTAGCGACCGGCCCCGGCTTCGCAGGGGTGAGAATTTCATATATAAAACTTCATTGTTTATTGTTCTTTTTACTAGTGAAAACCTTATCAAAACCGGTTGCATGGTTTAGAAGAAGTGGGCGTTACAAAGACACAAACAAAGTGCGATTTTGTTTCATACTACACATGTATGTATTAAGAGCCTAGTAGTTGAACATTTACCTGAAGACTAAAAATGGCAATGACAGCTTTTGTATAGAAAATATGTCAAATAACCATAGCCATTCTTCGGTTAAAAACTATGTGACGTATGACAAATCAGGCCGTAGGCTGCGTTTCCAACAGAAATGTGCAAGGATGCGTAGCGAGTGATGTGTTTGTTAAGAACCAATAGAATTGCTTCATCTGCCTAGCCTCGTTCAGCACAAGCGTTCCCTCGCTACGCATCTTTTGGCTTTGGTCTATCAGAAGATAATTGGTTTTGTTGGTATGAGCTAAGTTTAACAATTTAAGATAAGCTTTGTTGTGTAAGTGGATTTTGCAAGTAGGTGTGGAGGAGTTTTAGTACGTTTGTTGAATATTGGTAATTTATTACATAAAATATTTAACTGTAATTTAATTTTCGATAGATACATATACATATTTTATTTCAATAACTACCATTGCATATTTGTTTTTTTTAAATGTATATTTTTGTTTTTAATATTTGGAATTCGTTATAGGTTCTAATAACAAAATTAATATTTATTTTTAATGCTTTTTGCGTATCTAAGTCTGAAGCCATAATTTGAATTTATTTGGCCGAAAACGAATACTTTTGAGATAATTGGTACTTTTAAGTATCAAATTAGTATTTTAATTTTATTAGTCTCTTTTTTAGAGATGTACTAGCGACCGGCCCCGGCTTCGCAGGGGTGAGAATTTCATATACAAATCTTCATTGTTTATCGTTCTTTTTACTAGTGAAAACCTTATCAAAACCGATTGCATGGTTTAGAAGAAGTGGGCGTTACAAAGACACAAACAAAGTGTGATTTTGTTTCATACTACACATGCATGTATTAAGAGCCTAGTAGTTGAACATTTACCTGAAGACTAAAAATGGCAATGACAGCTTTTGTATAGAAAATATGTCAAACAACCATAGCCATTCTTCGATTAAAAACTATGTGACTTATGATATATCTGTTTCCAACAGAGATGTGCAAGGATGCGTAGCGAGGGATGTGTTTGTTAAGAACCAATATAATCACTTCATTTAACTAGCCTCGCTCAGCACAAGCGTTCCCTCGCTACGCATCCTTGCAAATCTCTGATAGAAACGCAGCCTTAGAGATGACATATCTTTTGGCTTTGGTCTATCAGAAGATAATGGGTACCTACTGTAAAGAGTAAATGATTGATACAACATTTATTCTACATTTATGCAAGTAATTTATGATAATCGGAACCTGGTGAATGTATTATCCAGATAAACGTACTGCACGGTAAGTACCTTGATGTGACAGTGTCAAGGCGAAGACTTGGAGCAAGTACAGAGCATATGCGAATATGGCATTGCAAGCAACAAGGTAAGTATGTATGTCAATATGTCATGTGATTTACTTTATGGGTATTTTTTGCTGAAGATTTTTACACGGATCCCGGGTGATGATTGGCGGGCACTTTACTCTAGGGCTAGTATTACCAATCTGCCTAGCTTTCCCAAACTATATTGGAGATGGCTTTTTGCCTGACCGGATGCACCTGAGTACTAGTATTCAATATGGAGCGTCTGTCTATTTGATTTTCACAACCCAGTAACTGAGTAACACGATGTCCCTTGGCAAGACTGGTGCCAGATTTGCTAGCTATCCGTAATGGACCGTCCACAGACCAAAGTCTGCGCAGGCAAAAGTCTGTATCGTGTGGATCCACTATAGTAACTGTCAAATATAAGCAGCCGGGACCAACAGCTTTATGTGCTTTCTGAGGCACGGAGGAATCTCGGTATATTATGATGGACTATTCACAGAAAAAGCTCGGCAAGTACCTAACCTTGAAGTTCGTCCCATTCAGCAGTTATTATTTCGCTGAACTGTAGTAACCTTTGGTGTAAAAATAAAATTCAGGTAGTAATTGGTAAAAATCCTTTGACATTTATAAGGACCCATTCTCCTTTCTGATCCGGATACATAATACTACCGAATTTTATCAAAAATATAGTAAATAACCTTTGTTTAAAATATTGATAGTCTTGATCAAAGGTCGAAGTATATTGATCAGGAAAGTTCTAAGCTTTCAATATAGGCTATGATGAAGTGGCTTAATATAATCTGAAGTTATACCTATCTTCAAGAGGTGTATTTAGTTTTGATGGTATGAGCTAAGTTTCACAATTTAAGATAAGCTTTGTTTTGTAATTGGATTTTGGAAGTAGGTCTGGAGGAGTTTTAGTTTGTTTGTTGAATTTTGGTAATTTATTACCTGAAATATTTAACTGTAATTTAATTTTCGATAGATACATATACATATTTTATTTCAATAACTACCATTGCATATATGTTTTTTTTTAATGTATATTTTTGTTTTTAAAATTTGGAATTCGTTATGGGTTCTAATAACAAAATTAATATTAATTTTTAATGCTTTTTGCGTATCTAAGTCTGAGGCAGCCGTAAAAGAAGAATTATAGCACTGTTCTGGTTTTCCTTTGGTTCCGCAAAGAATGGCAATTTTATATAGAGCCATTAATTTTTTTTCTAATTTCATTTCAATTAAGTCATCATTATCTTGCTGCCGTTGTCTCATTTTACTTGGGTTTGACGCAACATTTTGTTCTTCGATCTCTTCCGTCAGTCGTCACAATACTCGCACAATCCATCCAAATCTTCATTAAAGTATGGAGATATGCGATACAGGGAGTAAAGTCCCGCCTCCATTGAAAAGGGAGGATCCTCCGACCGGACGGCGTGTCCGGTGGGCAAATGCCTGATAGTTGATATTCAGATTGTTGTTCATGTTCAAATCGCACGGAGAATTTTGCTTGCGCGTTGAAGGATTGCATTGTTAGTTCGGCGCTGGCAGGCTAGATGGCGTTGCGGTTATTTTTGGTGCCGTACTTATTTTCGCTTCTTAGTTTTGATGTGGCGGCATTGATGCCGTTACAAAAACTTACTGTAAAGTCTTCGAGAAGAACGTGATGCCATTTCTTAACAGCTAGATACTGCGACAGTCTTGTCACTCGTCTAAGAGTCGCAACATCACAAGCAATAAAGTAAAACAAAATTTCGTTAAAGTTTTCACACCAAACGTTAGTAAATCATGTCAAACTTTAACATGTCACGTTTGAAATCAACTGTTAACTTGTTCGTTGTGACCCTATTGTTTGTCACCAATGTTTTGCTTCGGCATCGATTGATTTGAAAAAGGTATGCAGCATTTGAACGAGGAGAATGGCAGAGTTATCCAGGTTACTACGAGTGCACACAGGTTGGAGAAGAGTATTATCCAATCGAAACGATTAGAAGAAAAAAGGATAGTAATATAAGAGCGATATTCTATGAGCACGGGAGAAGAAGATCACATTGTATGCTTTTAACCTTTTGAATGCCATTGTCATATATTTGGATGTCTTTTACGGTTCGAAGGTTTAACTTCGTAATATATTCGGCATCTGCCTTAGATGAGCGCTGGTACAGGAGTCCCATATAAAAACAAAACATATGTATTTTCATATTCCTAATTCGAATTTTCATTTACTTTTTGCCAGACGCTTCCAAAGATCTACTTTGTCTGCCAGAAACCTGCAGCCGTCACAAATATATGACAAAATATACGGCGAATTTGTGGCTTGGCGTCGGGGATACGCGGATACGTTCATGCCCTGGCGTTCAAAAGGTTTAATTAGTACCTTCTGGACTATGAGGAAATCAAACGAAGATGAGGTTTAGAATACTGAGAGCTTTATTATACCAATGCTCCAAAAAATATACCCAAGCTTACATATTTTATTATTTGAAATTTAAAAAATGGAAGAGAATATATTTTAACTAATTCCTTCCAAAGCAAGAAGTAGACAGACAGTAAACAGCCTTGCTTAAAAAATATATTGTGAACATAAATCATGACATTTTGTTTAGGAAACACTTAAAAGATCAACAGCTCATAACATCCGCATAGTTAGCCCACATAAGAGAATAAACTAATTAAGGTATTCGCCCTTGAAAGGGATCACGCATACTACGTTGTTTAAAACATGAACGACCTCCAAAGATATGGTGTTTAGTACATGCAATAAATGGTCATATACCATTACAGAACTATTATTAGCAGGTTAAGGTTACATAATAATCTATACTAAACTATTAATATCATAAATGCGAAAGTTTGGATGGATGGATGGGTGTTTATTAAGCAATCACGTCAAAACGGCTGAACAGCTCTTGATGAAATTTGGCACAGAGGTAGCTTATAGTCTGGCATAACACATAATAATTATGATGCTTTTTATCCCACGAGTATTTTCCCTTGAGATAATTTTTGACTTAAACGCGGGCGGGGTCGAGGGCGACAGCTAGTAACCTTATATAAAGAGAAAGCTACTTTTACAGTAGATAAGGTTATGTATGGATCGCCAAACATTGCCTCTAACTGAACATAGGCGCAGGATGGAATCTAAATCGTTAAAACGTTTTAATGTTGATTTCAATCGTGTAGAGACAGTTATTACAGTTACATAAAATCAAGAAGCGTTAAACATAATAAATCTTTGCCGACCAAGTGTTATTAATATATTCTTAAGCAATGCAATACCATTTAAAAACGATAGGCCTATTACTATTACAACTGCAATTGGCAATAACAGTGCAAATCAATTACTGCCAAGTAATAAAGTTACAAATACGCTAAACGCTACGCTTTCCAACAAATAAATTATAAGCCAGACAAACGTTCACGTAACATTAAATAGTTATAAATTATGATCGCCACAAATCTCCGAGGAAGTTAGGAGCAATCAATTTACATAATAGTAAACGACAGAATGTCGGAACTCGACTATGGTGGTCCAATGGTTAGCTATCGTGTAATCGAGCTTAGATTATGGTGAAAGGGTATTGAGGAAAATGGCAAAATAAATTCCCTAGAGAATATCTGAACATTTTCGAACGAGGAGGCTAATAATGTAATCACGAAGATGGTCACTTGGGCACATATTGCATCTTGGGAATTAATCGACGTTAAGAAAGAAAAATATGTGACTGATAACGGAAAAGCACTTTTTGATCGCAGAACTGGGTACAGTAAATACATCTCTTTGCAATCATGACAATAACTTGGTTTTTGCTAAACGTGAGTGAAAATATAAGTATGTAGAAAGAAGGCAAATTTTAATAGAGAGTTGATGAAACGGTTAAATATAAGGAAACCAGTCTAACAGTCAATATGAAAAGAAAAAAATATGATCCTGTTGAGAACATTTACATGAACAACTGATTAAATGTCATTCATTTAGTACGGTATCAAAGAAAACAGTATTTATATTTCAATGCACTTTTCAATGGTTGCTAGATTTCAATCGTAAAAGTACTGGTGCGAAATTACCACTCTTTCAAATGATATAATTCTAAAAAGTTATTGGATTTCAAATTGAATCATACCAATCGAATTCCAACTCAGTTTGTGAATACTGTTTTTGAAATGTATAATTTGATTATAGATTTCAATATTGGAAAGTCTTCAAGGTGGCAGCTGTAAAAAGATTCAAGACTCCATTTATTTCTACAATTTAAATGGAATTTCTTAAGTAACTTAAACCGTGTTTCACAAATCTCTAAATTCCCAAGCAGCATAGAATATTAGTGAAGCATTTTACTAAAGAAGTTATATCAAATTCATGGAACTGAAGTCGGCGAACTTCGACGATTAAACGTGATTTACTGCACATAGAATTTTAGTACACAATTTAGATTTTAGTATCCATCTTTATTTATATCAGTGATCTTTTAATGTCAGACTTAACTGAAGTGAATTTTAATGCAACAGCAAAAACAAGACATTGGTTGAGGAAACTAGTTCTTACCGTTTGACTGGAATTGACAAAGCAGACGTTAAAATGATTCTGGAAAATTCTATAATGAGGAAGTATTCGAATCGGTCAAACCTTAGCCCCAAAAAGGATATAGAACATAAAGATACGATCAAATCGCGTGAGTACCATATATTAGCGTCAACTGTCAATGAAAATGTCAACTGTGTTTAGATAAAACACACTGAATGATTTCAGGCCGTCGTTGATAAATCGATTTATAATCTTATGTCTATGCTCACTATGTCAAGGTTGTGTCCTGATTTCTAACTGATAGTGTGTGCTTTTATAGCGCATGGGACAGGGTTGGACATGCAGCGTTTGATGTAATCGATGTACATGCAAGAGGCGGGACTGCGATCAAAATAACTGTAGGTGTTATAGCAATTAAGAGTAATGTTACTGAGAATATACATGTCTTCGAAGTGTGAATAATAACGCTTAGCCATTATTTTAGGAACTAAACATCATAAAACTAGTAGAATTTTATAGACGTTATTCTGAATTCGAAAAAGAACTGTAGGAACTGAACCGAAAGATATTTCTAGAAATATTCTGCCAATAATGTCGTTTCTGTAACAACAGTCAAGTTTGAGATGGTTTTGATGTGAATCTACAAGACAGATATCTAAAAATACATTACTGATTTCTCAAATTAATTATTTCGCAAGCACAAGATTTTTTTTTTGAAAATTGCTTTCCAGATCTAGCTGATGCATTTGATGAAGTTGAGCACGTGTCGCAGGTTTAGGATTTCGGCGCTCAAATAGACGTAAATTGTGAATATACGCTTCCACCGCGACTTGGTCCTTACATCCATCCATTATGATGTCATCTGTCGCCCGTCAAAACACGGATGACATCAACACAGCACCTCGCTTCACAATTGAAGAAACCTGGCTTGAGAAACTAAATGGCGCCGACTAGTCATAACATTGGAGGTATTTAGATACGCAGCATTTTTCTTGGATAGGTCATGTAATCGTGTCATAGCAAAAGAAATGATCATTGTTATAGAAGCAAAATTCCGTTCCGACTATGCGTTCAAAGGAGCGTCATTCCAGTTTTCAATACTGACAAATTAAACGTAGCATGCATATTGCATAGGCTACGAATTGGCTGTGATTTGTCGATCTCTGGCAGTCGTTACGGATTGTCAGAAGCCAGAAAATCTGACACCAGTCTTGCCAAGAAGTAGGTACCGTGTTACCCAGTAAAATATTGGTATTCAGCCGAATCCAGTCTGATTGGAAGCCGACCCCAATTAGTTGAGAAGAGGCTAGGCAGATGATGATCCCGTTATTAGTAAAAGCTTTGGGCCTGTTGGGCGGATTTAAATGCAGATAAGAGTAAGGAAAATCGGATATGACCCAGAATTCTACTTCAGAAGCTTGATCATTCTATTTGACTATCAGTATATGTGTTTACATAATGTCCTTCATATCTCGAGTTCGTTGTTTTTTTTTACGCGAGTTTAACTCTTTGTCACATCAGTATTGCAATAATTTTTGTTCCGGAAGGCAAGGAATCTGGCTAAGATTCGTTGAAGTGAGGCCCTATGGCTAGTTCAAGCAAACTGCTTAGCCTTTACACAATTATGTTGGGGTCAGCTACCAGAATAACCGGATGCCCGAACCTCGAAGATCAATCCGTTCGACTGTTACTATTAAGCCACAAGCTATTAACATTATTAATCAGTGCAAAAACATTAAAGCAATAGTTTATCTTAATGCCAACAATGATGTTAATCGCTCCAATTTAACCATTTGTTCCCGTAGCAGCTTCACAGATATCTCTGTGATTGATCGCGATGATCTCTAATGGCAATATTACAACCGATAATAAAACTTTAGCACCGTTTCTATTGTGAGACGTTGTTATTACTACTGACACAGTTAAATAGAGGCCAGTTGACATTATAGCAGTGACAGCATTATTAGCGATATGTTGGCCAGACGAGACAGTGAACTATTTTAAAGAACATTTGCATACTCAAAATGGAAAGTAGACTGTCAATGACAACAATAGTGACCTGGAGTTCACTGAAGCTGGTGCTTACATCCGACAGTGGAGTACTTACCACAAAATTTTAATGATTGTTGATGAAAATCAAATCAGTTTAGATTAAGACCGGAAGTTCAACCGTGAGCACTTAAAGATCTTATAAAAAATCTACCTTTAAATTTGAGAGACAAATCATTTCAATAACGAATTTAAAATCCGTTGGATGCTGTTGGAACATTTTATACAGAAATATACCGGTGCAACGGGATACGGTGAATGCCAAGCATTCTGAACTGTAAGTGAGGAGTGACTAGTCATCTTTACACATACATATTTTCATTTCACAGACTGTGGATAGATATTATGCTTATTATGTACAGTAGAATACAATCTACATAATACAACTGAGTACTTCCGTATTTATCACGGACTGACAGACAGCGTAAAGAGTGAACAACTGAAGAAGAAAAACATATGGAAAATGATTGCGTAACGGGAAGCTAAAGTAGTATGCTAAAAAATTCGTGACAGTTTCAATAATTCGATAATACTCAATATATAACAAATAGGAGAAAACAAAGCCAAAAGTAAAAGCCGGCAAGAAAACAAGAAAACTGCATAGTAGAAATTGAATCCATACTATATTATTACCGGGTACAAGTGTAAGATCATGTCTTAGAATATGGCATAGGATATTTCTTTGGGATGATTTTCAACATTGACGCGGGCAAAGCCGCTGGCAGAAGTTAGTCTCCTATACTTCTTACTACTATGTAAACGAATGAAGAAAAAAACCTACCTAATAACGCTTCCTCATAAAATGTCATTTCCTATTGAAAAAAAATAAAAGATAAAGTGTTTACTGCCTACATACTTGTATTCAAAGCAAGCAGTCAATTTAAATATTTATTCATCTTAAACCGCTACTTCCTTAATACATATTGTAATAAGGATCATGGCTCAATTCAATTTTTTAAAGATTGACGTATCACGTACATCTTATCATTTTGAAAATCTTAAGTATCTTTGTTAGGCAATCTGTCTAGATTTTTCGAGGTTACTGTTTTCTGCCCCGCTCTCTCTTATCAACACAATTTTGTCCTCTGTTAGTCTTTTCGGCAGGAGTTGAGCTCGTCCCGCCATCTTCACTTTCCCTTTCAGTGTGACACCGTATGCTGACCTAAAAACTCCCAAAAACCTTTCTTTGTTTTCAGTTTAGGGTTGCGGATCGTTGTGGGTTTTGCGACTTCGTCCTACCATGTGAGTGTGTGTACACACATTAGCATTTATTGTTTATATAGTACTTTCTTGTTAAACCAGCTTTATAAGGATCTGGAACACTGGCTCTATTTGCCTTGTAAAATTGTTTAGCATAGTTTATGAACTCATTAGCATCTAGACCTGTGTCAAGTTATACTAAGTATTGCATTTAGGTTAGGTTCAATATTTAGGTCCTGTTAGAGCGTGTGGGTAGGTCACGTTCTTATCTTGCGGGGGTTCCTAGTGTCAGCAAAGGTTCTGTATTGAAAATTCCGTGTGGTCGGGGTCATCTTATTATCCATTTCGAGGATGTAAAATACTGCGAGGGTCATACATATTATTTTTAAGGCAAGCGCTTAGTGCAAGTCACAATTTTTCCGACATAAATTAAAACTGGTTTGGTTTTAGAGGAAGGAACATTCCTTCTATATCATCGCGCTTATATCTAGGATGCTATGGAGAGGATTATCAACAGATCACAGATCAGTTCAAGATGAGTTTTATTCAGAAAAATGGGGAAAACCTGAGCAAAGAGCTTATATTTCAAGTTAGTCAGATGGCCGTCTCCATTATGGCGGGTGTTATACGAGCCGACGTCGAGCGGCCATGCGCCGGCGCCGACGTCCGGCGCCTCTGTGACCACGTGCGTGACCGCACGCCATGTGTTCAGGAATTAAATAAAGAGTCGTTAGGAGTTTGAGTCAAATGTATTATTGTGCCAACGACCGCCAAAATTTTAGTGATGAAGACTTTTCTAGAAGCCCTAGTAATGTTAGTCCAGCCCGAATATTATGTAAATGTCGTTTTTAACCTTTCAATTGCTTTCGTTTGCCAAGTCTTGTTTGAAAATCTTTATTGACTGCACTGAAACAAAAATCGAGCTAAGAGATTCTGATACCAAAATACATTGCGGCAGACCAAGGCGAAGATGGAGGGACGAGCTCGACTTCTACCGAAAGGATTGGCCCAACATTGCAAATGACAGAGTTGTGTGAAAAACAGGAGAGGGAGGCCTTTGCCCAGTAGGACAAAATAGGCTAGATAGATGGATAGAAGAGAAGCTAAGTAAACGAGCACATCTTTCGAGATAAAAAGCTAGAATAACAAAAAACAAGGATGGATTGATGGACAGTGATACGGCTAACAGAGGCGACGGTCACAAGACAAGAAAAGAAAGAGACATCATATCTGAGGATTTCCATTTTCTGCTGATGTGTGCGGCGTCTCAATTAAAATAGATCCTGATCTTGTAGATAGCAGGCAAGCTATCATTTAATCTCTATTTAACATCGTCTTCGTTATCTTTTAATGCTCATTGTGTACGCACGACTATCTTAAGTGCGTGTTAATTGAGTGGTAAAAATTTTCATTCTGCTGTACTGCTGTAGTTTTTATATTTGGACAAGTTGAAGCTCTTGTAGGCTTCGCAAAGCATATGTCATTGAAAAATACACTTTATAATTAGTACTATAAAGCGCTTTATCATAAATCAACACATACATTGGTTCCTTCGACGCAACGGTTCCTTGGACGACCTTGAGCAAACTTACGCAGTCTTTCATTTGCTCTTTAAACAACTAGCAATAAAGTTCATAATTCTATGTCCTGTGCTATGAGCCGAGCCTTAGGGGCCTGGCAAGACTAACCACCTACTTTGGTTAAAGGAAATAAGATCATTGAGTCAGAGGCGCCTGAGCACCGTATGTGGTCACGCACATGTTATTGCATGGGCGTCTACAGGTGATGCTGCTATCGATCACACCTGATATAGTATCTGAAGCTTTAAGAGCAGTTATTTGTTGGCTAAAGAACGTCCCTTCAGCGGTTTGAACGAACTAAACTGTTGCGATTGGTTCGCCAAAATAAAATACTAACTGATAAAGTTGATGTAAAGTTTACCAGTAAACTTAAAGGTAACAAGGAAAACTCCAATCGGCGAAGGAAAAAATTGTGTTAACAGCATGTCCCAGAACCTATGATTCGAAGATATGTCACATTCCCAAAACACGCTCAGGGCCTGCATAGTGGAGTAGGGCCCATTATACCTCACAGAAAATATGCCGTCAGTGGGAACATAGACATACATAGAGTCATGCTTATGCCAAGGTAAAACCAGAAGATCTTCAAAGGCAGATAAAATGAGTCACAGAAAAGTTGCTTCTGCGCACTTTGTACGGTCATGAACGTAGTCACTCGCTTGTATGTGGGTGGAGGTGCAACGACTGCTTAGGAATTCAGTATTAAGTTAATGACAAAAAAGATTTATTCTGGTTCTGATAAATAAGAAAATATGTTGAAGCTTAGGGTGTAATAGGTACATACAATTAAGACTGCAAAGTTTCTAGTTAGTAAAAAGGTAAGGCAACAAAGAGTATGATAAACTATTTCCGATTTGTAAAATTATGCCCATAGATAAAAAAGTAGATTATTTGGTAGGTCTGGAATATTATTATAATGATGAAAATAAAGCTAATGTAAAAAGTACAACACGAAGGGTAAGAGAGAACAAACTGGTTCAACTACAGACAACAAATTATTATGGTAAGAGAACATCTAAGTATTTGGTACCTAAATCGTTTAACAAAATAGATTTATTCAGAGAAAGAGTTAAAATTTGTAAAGGATCACTTAAGAAAAAAATAAAAGACATTATACTGAATTGCAAACAGAATTAAAACATATGAGATTCAGCCATAGCGATATAATATATAACTAGTAAGTATGTACGGTGGTTCATTGTTATGTAAAAGAGCGTCTCTCGCCATCAAACGTAAAAGTTTAGTGAATTTAGAATTAAACCTCTGTATTATAATTTCATATTTTTTTTTTTTTAAAGGCGTTATTGTCTCCCGCCATCTTTGTTCGCCTGGTACAACCTTTTTTTTTCTTCGTCTGGTGATGCAAAAGTTGTATGGAATTGTTAATTAAATTTGAAATACTGATATTTTGCACCTTCTGACTCATCTTTCTCCAGGTATCCATATTATTTGGGGTCTGCGATACATGTTTCTTTAAACCGATAGAAGAGAAGACGCTACGATGATGAGAAAATACTGGGATGGTCTTTTATTGCAGAATTTCTCGAATGTCATAACGAAATACAATTTTTATTTCGAGTGGAAACAAGATATCGTATCGCCAATGGACGTCAGAGCAACCTGTTTTCCGCAGCGAGGATCGAGGTGAATTTCAAAATGCATATAAAACCAGATAAGTTTATGACTATGACGTCAAACTAAGAATTAATTTAGGACACAGCTAATAAGTTTAGCTTTCTAAAAATAATAAAGAAAAGATTCATGAGAATAATTCGATGTCACTTGTATTGTAAACGAACCATAATCGTTTTTGGAGGCTTCAAAGAAGCAAGAATTCGAGATTTGAAATCTATTTCTCTTTTCAAAACTCGTCTTAAAGATCACTATCTTTCCTCTCAACTGTGAAAATTATATGTATTGTGTATATTAATATATATATATATTTGTTTCTTGTTCTTTTTACACACTATACATTTATTTCTCATTTCTCCTTACGCAGGTCTGCTGGAAGAAATTTCTTTAGAAATAAGCAGTACCTTTGCACTAATAATTATATTGTTATATTTGATACTTTCTCTGTGTGTACATACATTGTAAAATAAATAAGCAAGTATCGAGACTGAAATTCAGGCGGCGAAGAGGATCGAATGTTCAACATCAGAAAGGCTCATGATTTGTACAGGCCGTTGACTAGCAAAAATACTTGTGTTGCAAGTTCCAAAGGAGCCCGGTGTGCTATGCAAGTATATCGTATTTATTGCATAATATCAAATGGTCACATCCTTTACAACGCCATTTAAAGTTGAGTTGGTTTAGCATGTTAAGAGATTCATACAAGAGACTGTACTATAGTATAGTAAAGTTTCTTAAGGCTGGAATTGACAGTATCAACTTCATTTTCAAATAGAAGTAAGTAAATTTTATTTGTTCAAACATGATACATTGCATGCAAGATAATAATGTGATAAAGAAAAGTTCTAACATGTTCAGCCGCACATCGTGGCGTACAAATTGGTAGGAAGTGATGGTGCATAAACCGTGATAATATTTATCAAAATTACATACCAGCGTCAGACAGATCAGTCTGTCTGACATGTCGCTGAAATGGACCTTTTTAGTGCAGCCGTGAGACACACATTTGGTTCTTAGCATACCTACATTTTTTTTTTAAATTTTATTTCTATGTACCGTGCGTGTTCCATGTAAGTGCTAAATAAATATTATTCTTTCTATTCTTTCTTTATTATTCTTTATTTCATAATTATTCATCAAAGATTGATAAATGAATTCAAGAACATTAATACACCGATTTCAGAAACAACCATTCTATTTACATGTCACCCCATTGAATAAGAAACCGTTTCAGATTTTTCAAATTATCTTAACATATTATAGAAAACAAATCGTACAAGGTCTTTACGTAAAGGTCGTACCATAGCTCAGGCACGTGTGATCCAACGTGGTCGTGTTGAGTTTAGCGTTACAATGAACAAGTCAATTCTAATGGCCTCTGGATCAATCAGGGTTGGCACTTCAAAGTATAGAGGTTGAAGGGACTGCTAAATTACGCCACAACTTGGAAATTCAATATATATGTTACTGTAAAAGCTCGAACTACGGTAAATCTTAAGATTTAAGTGTAAGTCTTAGGATTTACCGACATGAGTTGGTAAATGTAAGTATTTCTGAAGATACGACGATTTTTTCGAGCTTTTACCATTCGAACTCAGTATATGCTAGGTTTTACCACTGTCAGCTGGTAGATGTTGGTTTTAGGAATAAAACAATGAGTAATTCTTAATTATTTACTTTGAACTATTAGACAAAACAGGTACATAGTATTATAAAGATATCATAATGATAGTAACAAGTACAAACTAATATCAACTTATTTAAATTATTTTGAAAAAACACATAACGTATATATCTGAATATCTCAATCTCTGTCATATCTATCTAACTGAATCAGTACTTCTCTATTTGGAATTTAACAACGAAATACAAACATAATGCTTATAAAAGCTAGTCTAACTTAATTATTATTTTTCTTATTATTTGGTTTAGAAGTAAAAAAAGACAATCAAATGTAATTGATTAATAGGTAAGGTTCCTAAAAAAACATTTCACTTGTTACAACACGGATTGCTGTTGTGGCATTTAGAATTACAAAGTAATCCTGATGATCTGCAGGTGCATTTTTTCGTCGAGCATTTTTTTTGACAATTACATTTTTTGAATCCTTGTCCTCCAGTTAACGACAATTTTCCGACAACTTCTCGAAGACTCACTTCTTTATCCGTAACAATCTCTTCTATCTTTATAAAATCTTCAGAGCATGCGGCGAACTGATTCTTGGTGTAAAGCTGTTTTAGTATTCTACAAGTCGATGCGCTGAGCACGTTATGACATGTTTTGTTTTTCAACATTTACCATGCCATTGATGTAAATCCTAAGATTTACCAACGGAATGGTGGTAAAAGTTCGAATCGCAAATCTTTTTGGACATTTACCATTAGGAATTGGTAGATCTTAGGTTTTACTGGAATATCTTAGGATTTACTGCAGTTCGAGCTTTTACAGTAACATATA